>CM056384.1:11764492-11990366 GCA_029718625.1 Synaphobranchus kaupii | reverse complement strand
TTTCACAAAGCAACTTGAAATCAGTACAATTTTTTATGTATCCTTAAAAGATGGTCAGATGTCCCTCGTGGCTGACAGGGTGAGTCCGTGGTCCACACATCCCGCACAGGATGGCGGCGTTTTTCCTTTGTAACATTTGATAAGAGGGTCACCCACAGACTAGGACTGCGGTCCCCAACCCTATTCCTTGTGCTTTTTCAACCCCAAATTTGGCACATCTGATTCTACAAATTAGCAGCTCAAGATATCATTTCATCACAGAATTAGTGATCTGTGTTAGTATTGATTATGTTGGTAACTTGAACAGCTGGTAATAAATTTACATCTGTAAAATAGAGAAAGGATAGAGCAAGATCAGTTTTCATTTCATAATAGGGGACAAAAAACTCAAGGGTAACAAGAAGTTAGGGGTTTGACATAGGAGACAACAAAGTTCAGTAGCCTGTCTCAGTTTAAAGGCCCACTCACCACGTCAAGGTGCAGGCTGAGAGTGGGAACACAAGACAAGACACACATTTAGTATAAGACAAACCCTGACGAGACACACATTAAAATGACAAGGTCCACATAAAAGATCAAATTTGTACATGTTTATGCTGGCTGTAAGTGGTATTGTAATCCATGGGTCTTTGTAAGCGAGGACTTCCACAGTAAACACTTATGCCCCATTTATGCGGGCTCTAAGTGATACTTGCAACAGTCATCCAGGGGTTATGTGTGTCATATATATTATTATATATATATATACACACACACACACACACATATGTACACGTGTGTGTGTGTGTGTGTGTGTGTGTGTGTATATATATATATATATATATATAATGTGTGTATATATAATATATATACACACCACACACACACACACACACACACACACACAGTATCGGAAACACCAGAACTGAAAAAACTTCCATAAAACAGCTGCTATATGTTTGCTCCCATTTGTTGGTATATATGGCTGGCATAAAAGTGTGTAGAAAAACTTGATACTGAATCATAATTAGCCATTAATTATATTATTATCAGATAATACTAATTGTCACCTTGGAGTCACGGAAAAAGAAATGCTCCTCAAAGTGGTCGCTGCACAGACGTGATGCCGAGGTGGGACTCCATTTTGCCTGCGCATGTTGACCAACCACTGCTGCAGCATGTCTTCATCAGCTAAAGGAAATCTATCAAAGAATAAAATGGTTATAATAGGCTGCGATCGGTTGCGATGCAGCTTACAGAATTATAAAACTACCATCACAGATAAAAGTAGTCGGGCACCGAGGAATATGGTTTGAAATTAGACATTTGGATGATGTTAATTGCCAGAATTCAAAGCAAATTCTGTCTGAAATCTCATACAATACTCTATAATCCAAGGGTCATGGGAAAATAGACTATAATGTTAACGTTAGCAAGCCTATGTGGGAAAATATCAGACTATAATGTTAACGTTAGCCTAACGTTACCCTATTTTTATACAGTCCATGGTGGGTGCCAAGTGGCGACACGAAAAAACATGATAGCTAAATGACAGCTAACGTTATGTCGGTTTCCATCTCCATGAACACGTTTCCCACATGCTTTAAAAAGTTATAAATAATGCTCAACCTAAAATGAATACCTCTAATGAAAAATACACCATGACTAATGCACGGTAGCTAACGTTAGCAATGTCGAAATTCACTCCACATAAAATGCACTTAGCCAGTGGAGAGCATAGGACGAAGTGCAATATAGCTACATGTCCACGACGAGACCGTTAACGTTAAATTACAAAGCTAAAAATAGAAACAAAGGCTCACCAGGTCGATGTTTTATGGAATCTAAGTTAACGTTACACAACTGAAATTTGACTAACGTTACTTTTGACAGGTTTTACATCGTTAGCTAACGTTAAGTAGCCAAACCAAACGGTTTTGGGAGATAAAGTTGCTGACTGCACTAGCATACCGGTCGACGTAATATACAAAAGCGTTAGCTTGTCATGCTAGGTCGCGGTAGGTAGCGTAGGCTACTTCTGCAGGCTGTTATCTAATAAGACTACTTACTTGGTAAAAAATAAAGTAATAAAAAATGTATTACCGAAAAAACTGGAGAGAATGCTTTTGAGACGGTCGATTAGTACAGTAGTATGCAGAACATGCCATAATGAATTCAACACGAGTGACGATCTGATTGCGATGTGTCTATTAGCCAAATTCACACATTAAAAGGAGGAGAATGGGTGAGAATGTCAAGGCCATTGCTAGCCACTTGAGGTACCGCCTATGGGTACCGCCCACGTCCCGCCCGTTCCGTCTATGGTTCCCGCCCCTCAGAGGTGAGTGGAATGATCGGCAGTAACCCCAGACTCAATCTGTCCCTGATTGGTCCTGAACAAATGTTAATACCCTGTCCAAACGACAGAATATTTTTTTTAAATCGGCACATGCACAGGCATTAGATGAGGGAAAGGCACCTATTGCAATAAAAAAAATTTGTGTAAAAAAATTTTTGACAGTATTTTGACCACATTGCTGCCATTGACTTACATGGGGAAAGACCTATACTGGAGCCAACCGCAGTGGGCGCTAGTGAGCAACGGCACAATGGCCGCTCCCAGGCCAACCAGGAAGTGAGCTTCAAAACGAATGCCCAGTCTTGGCCCCTTGCTTCACACCAGCGTTGCGTTGTGGGCCGTTTTTGCAGACACGCAAACTATAAACATTAACGGTAACGTTAACGTTAGCTGTCATGTTAATGTAACAGGCAGGACCGTAGGACCTGGGAGACATCATTGGTTGCTTTAAGCAGCATCCACTTGCTTATATAGCTGTACGAGAATCCCGTTCTGACGTAGTAGCTCGCGTTTGTACGGAAGTGGTTTTAATCCAGCGAGGGATTGAAACGGCGGTATGTTTTAAATGGTCTTGTGATTTTAATTCATTAATCCAGACAGTGTTGGTTAATAATGCAAAGTGTGGCAGTGGAATAAATTCTGTTTACATGTATAGTGATATTCGACTATCTTCTTAGCAGCTCTCGATTATTGGGTGCATGTGCGAACCAGTCGGCCGACAGTGGCTTTGTTTCACCAAACTAAACAATTAAAAGTAAGTGTGTAAATGACTTTGGTGTTTGATGCAGTAACATGACTTTCTTATGATAATGCTGTTCGCTAATTATAGCTGCTGGGTTGTCTGGTTTGGAGCGCCATTTAAACATACAGTGGATACACTGACTACCTTGCGTTAATAGTAAATGCTCAAACTGTTTGGTGTTCGATACCTTAACGTTATTTAATCATACCTGGTAGCTCATCATAATCGTTTGCCTTTGTACTTATAGCCGCTGTTTCGTCTGGTGCTGAGAATTGTATCTAAACCCACCCCAAAGTCAATGTTTGCTAAGCTGTTTGTGTTTGGCTTGAGGCCCCTAGCCTGAGGGGAACAACTTATAAAGCCCCGGTCATTGGGTAAGGCCGCTTATTTTATAGGGTTATAGTAGGCTATAGGCCTCATTAAAACCAGGGTCTGATTCCTGTTTGTCTATATTTTAGTAGAAGCACCAGCACCCTGTGTGAGCGCTCCTTAGCGTTGTGGTTATCGACGGTTGTAACCCAGGTACGAAAATACGGGTATTGCTTTAGTGGTGTTTAATATTGTACTCTCACGTATGTGTACGTAGACTTACCGGATTTCTCTATGATGTACGCAGGAAGACCCAAGCCGGAGAGTCCATCTGTCCAGTGCGTGCAAAAAAAAAAAAAGTGTGGTTGTACTGTGAATGGAGAAATAGATCTGCTGCAAAATCGGCCTATATTACCCACTTTATTTATTAATTTGTTTAAATTTTTCTTTGTTTTTGTTTAAACGGGTCATGTCAAATGAAGGTGTGGAAGAACAGCTTAGGCTGTTAACTGAACGAGTACAACAACTACAAGCAGATAATGATAGCTTCGACAAGGTACTGTTGGCCCACAACAGGCTCCTAATGGTGTGCCTAGGGAACGAAAGTGCCCTAGATTTTCTGGTAATATTTCCCATGACTCTCTGGGTGTCGAGGGACTGGGTGGAGGAGGCACGCAGGTCCTTGGGTGCTCGGGCACATGCCAAGAGCTGAACAGGCTTTGTTCTTATATGACCTCCTTGATAGTGAAGCCAAGGCGGAAATTAAGTTTCGCCCTTTTACAGAACGAAATGACCCTGATAGTATTTTTAAAATCTTACTTGACAATTATGGGTGTTCACCTTCATATATTGAGTGCAAAAAACAGTTTTTTTCAACGGCGACAGCTGGAAAATTAGTCATTACGTGAATTCTCACATGCTTTGCTGGCCCTAATGAAGTGGTGAAACATAAAAACCCCAGGGGTATTCTAAACCCCGACCGTATTATTAGAGACCAATTTATTTAATATGTCAGGGATAACATGCTTCGTAGGGAGTTGAAACGGCTTGTACGACTTGATTCTGACGTTTCTTTCCTAACCATTCGCAGTGAAGCCTTGCGTTGGGTTGATGAAGGGGAACGACCAAGCCATCCTCGAGCCAGAGCATACTCCTGTGACACTCAGGTTAAGGTGGTTGGTGAGTGTATTGTGGAGGTCAAATGCTGTGGTGGTCAAGCCCAATGACGAATTAGCTGAATTGAAAGAATGTCTTCGTAAACAGCAAGCACAACTGGAGGGCTATACTGACACATTTGGGTACCCAACACTCCTCCACCACCGCAGTTCGGGGTGGTGGTTCGCGCCCTAGGCCCTACCGTTACCAGCCAGATGGCACCCCTATATGCTTACGTTGTGACCAGCCTGGCCATGTGGCTAGGTTTTGTGAGGCTGAGTGGAGTGTGCGGTCGAGACAAAATGGCAATAGGAATTTTGGCGGGCGGGGTAGAATGGAGGGGGCTAACACTAGTGCATTGGCGCTTCCAGAAAACTAGCACCCTCCGGTGTTATGAGCCAAGCACCGGGGGGGGGGGGGTTTTGTGGGCTCCAGTCAGAACTTAACCTCAATGACCACAACACATTCTAAATCACATCTCACGCTCATTGGTCAGTGTCCGGTGGTGGAAATTGTTATGGGAGGTGTTATTGTGCCCTGTTTACTGGACACCGGGTCAATGGTGACCACCATAACAGAGAGTTTTTTCAAACTACACTTTCAGTCTCCGGTCCAAAACCAATTAGCCATGTAATTGGCTACAGCTTTAAAGCCGCTAACGGATTGGATATTCCATATCTGGGTTATTTAGAGCTTGAAGTGGAGATTCTGGGGAGGGTTCTATTGGGTATGGGTGTCCTTGTAGTGAAGGGACCCCCTTGATCCAGCTACTAAGCACCAGAAAGTTGCCATCCGGGTCTGCTTGGCATGAACATCCTTAACAGCTACTATCAGGAATTATTTAGCCAGCATGGCACCGCTTTGTTTCATTCCCCTTCCGTACAAACTGCCGACGACATTTGGAGACAGGCCTTGTCAGAGTGCCAGATGTTGGACCGCCTTTCTGAATCTGGGTTTTTAGGTAAAGTCACAGTCCCTCCTGGCACTGCAGTCTGTGTTCCTGCGGGTTCTCTTAAGCTTGTTACGGCTGTCTGTCGCCAAGGATTGGCCTCTCTTGTGCCTTCGGCCTTACTTGAGCCTCTTGAACAGAGGGGTAACCGGCTTCCTCCAGGCCTGCTTGTCTCAAGTGCTTTACTTTCGGTTAAACCCGGTCTTGTTACGGTCCCAGTTGTGAATGTAGGAGTGCAAGACCTGTGGCTTAAACCACGAACAATCCTAGGTGGATTGCACATGGCCGATGTGCACCCTACTGGCCACCCTGTTATCTTTGCGAGGCAGGGTCATGGGCAAGAACAGGTGGCTTTTATTCAGTCAGCAGAGTTGGAGGTCAGGGCCATACCAGGGCTAGCAGACGTTGCGTGGCATAACTTAACCCTTTCACAGCAACAAGAGGCTAGAACCCTCCTTGAAAAGTATAGTGGGGTTTTCAGCCAGGGAGAGGGAGACTTAGGCTGCACAAACTTGATTGAGCATGAAATTCCTGTTTTAGACGACATTCCTGTCCGCCAAAGGTATCGCCGCCTTCCCCCATTGCAGTATGATTTAGTTAAGGCGCACATTCGAGGCTTGCTGGAAAAGGACATAGTCAGGGTGAGCTGTAGCCCCTACTCTTTGCCTATTGTGGTGGTTCAGAAGAAGGATGGAGAGATTCGCCTTTGTGTGGATTACAGGCAGTTGAACGCCAAGACGAGGAAAGACGCATTCCCTCTACCACGGATAGAGGAGTCCTTGGACGCTCTTACTGGTGCTCGATGGTTCTCGACCTTAGATTTAGCCAGTGGCTACAACCAAGTGCCAGTAGCAGAAAGGGACAAAGCGAAGACCGCCTTTTGTACCCCGTTTGGTCTCTTCGAATTCAATCGAATGTCTTTTGGGCTATCTAATGCTCCCGGGACCTTCCAGCGCTTAATGGAGCAGATATTTGGTGACCAGAGTCTCCACTCTCTCCTTACTTGGACGATGTTGTGGTCTTTTCCTCCTCCTTCCAAGAACATCTGGTTCGCCTAGAATTGGTCCTAGACCGACTACAGCGTCATAATCTGAAGTTGAAGCTTAAGAAATGTCACTTCTTCCAAACTGAGGTCAAGTACCTTGGCCATGTGATTTCAGCAGCAGGGGTGGCTACAGATCCAGAGAAAATCAGGCTGTAGCAGAGTGGAAAACCCCAACTACTGTCACAGAGCTGCGCTCCTTCCTGGGCTTCGCCTCATACTATCGGCGAAGTATGTCGCCCCCCTCCATAAGTTAGTGGCTAAGCTACAGCCTAGCCGGAAGAAGTCAGGTTCCAGGTTAAATCACTCCCTAATTACGGTTTGGGATTGGAGCTGCGAACAGGCATTCCTTACTCTTAAAGAGATACTGCAGAGGCTTTTCTAAGGCCCTTTTTTTCCGCTTCAATTTGAACTGAAACTCGTGAGTAGGTGTGGTCATATGACGATGATGCCACGTAGTCATATTATGAATATTCATACGGTCAAGGAGTGAAAGGGTGTGTCTTGGTGAACTGACTCAGCCCCCTTCCAGCTCTCTCCTCACAACTAAATAAAATGGCTGTATTAGTTGAGCAACGTCTTCGCGAGGAGAGGACCCGGGATGTAACCGAATGGTAAAGCTAACGTTACCTAGCTAAGTTAGCTTGTTTGTCTGCCTAAAGTAACGTTACTATTGAATACATTCAAATACACAGCAAAACCCAGTCACACAGTAACGTTAGTATATTGAACATGGCTGGTTGTAGCGCCCTCATAACTTCACTTGGTCCGGAGATAATTATCATTTATTAGCTAACATTATTCATAAATGATATAGCTAATATAAACTAGCTATCTAAGTTACCAGGTTCTCTCTGGACCAAACGGGGCTAAACTCACACACAATAGACTGCCTTGCATTACCTAACTTATCGATACATTCCGTCCGAGTTACTGACCAACTGGTTACTGGTTTTGCTAGGGCTACATCAAATGTATTATTGCTATCGTTTATTAGCTAACGTTACGTATTCATAAAAGATAGCTCACACAATAGGTTGCCTTCAACCCCACATTAGCTATTACCTATCAGTAATGTCAACCGTTTGCAAAAGCATTTTTGTTGTAGTTTGTACAGATAACTTGCATGTAAACAGAAACAAACTAATGTCCCAACAGGTGTGCTTGTGGCCACTGCTCTAATCTGTCCCCTCCAGAAAACCTATGTTGCCGTGAGGTTACTGAGGTAACGTTATGTCAGCGTAGTTATGAAGCGATTCTTGATTTGTCTAATACTGCTGTGCTGTAGTCGGGCATGCTTGGCCCAACTGTATAATAGTGGCCAATACATGTGCAATTACACAATGTCACAAATACAATGTAATAGGTATATTGTACTTAGCTGTTTTACTTAGCTGATGTAATGATTACAAAATTACATCCATCACTGTTGGGATGGCACCTGGCTTCAGCGACAGAGTTAAGTAGTAATATTAACGTTAACAAAAATAATACAAAGCAATTCGCATTTGAACTTGAACTAGCTAATTAGCAGTACAAGGGTCTCAGTCTCAGAAGGAAAAAAAAAATTTGTCGTTCTCTGCTTTTATACCACGTGCCCTGCCAAGACCCACCCCTAGGACCACCTCAGGTCCACCCATTTTTATGTTAAGGATTTCGTGACGTCACAAATCCCCGGAAGCCAGCATATTGGTAAGTCTACACAAAAACTCAGATAAAACCATTTTGACTAAACATTAAATTTCCGGACATAAACAGTTGTGTATGATCATAATCTAACTCAAAACATAGGTTTTCAACGGGAAAAGTCGGTTTTTGACTGCAGTATCACTTTAAGGAAAAATTAGTTGGCGCTCCTGTTTTAGCTTATGCCGATTTCTCCAAACCGTTCATTCTGGAAATTGACGCCAGCCATTTGGGGCTGGGGGCTGTCCTGTCCCAGGACCAAGGTGGAGGACGACGACCCATTGCCTATGCCAGTAGGGGGCTACAACCAACTGAAAGGAATGTCAAACTACAGCTCAATGAAGCTTGAACTACTGTCAACTACTGGCCCTTAAGTGGTCGGTAACCGAGAAGTTCTGTGAGTACCTACTGGGCGGCAAGTTTACGGTGTTCACGGATAACAATCCTCTCTGTTACCTCCAAACGGCCAAGCTAGGTGCTGTAGAACACCGTTGGGAATCTCAGCTGGCCCTGTTTGATTTTAAACTTCAATATCGACCTGGGTCTTCAAATAAAAATGCTGATGCCCTTTCTCGCTTGCCACTTGTTCCTACCCCCCAGTCTATGGAAGAGCTGGCACCATTACCGTTCCCTCAGATCTGCACGAGGCACTAGAAGACCCAACCCATCCCAACTCGGTGACGGCCGGCTTGGCAGCCATAGACGCACAACCTATTCGCGAACAGGTGGATATACGGGTTTTGCAATCTCAGGATCCAGTCATCCGTGCTTTTCGGTTTTACTGGAGGAGGGGTCGGGCGCCTACCGCAGCAGAGAGGGCGAGGGAAACTTCCGCTGTCATAGAGCTGGTCCGGCAGTGGAGGTGGCTGTGGGAAAGGGAAGGCATTCTGTACCGAACCACACACATTCCCGGGGGGGAGCGAGAGATCTGGCAGATAGTGTTGCCACAGGCCCTTCAGGCTGAAGTACTGACAAACCTTCATGACAACCATGGACATCAAGGTGTCGAAAGAACAACTAAGCTTGTACGCCAACGATGTTACTGGCCGTACATGCGTAGGGACATCGAACAGTGGTGCCAGAAGTGTGAGCGCTGCCTCATAGCCAAAGCCGTTCAGCCTAAGGTGAGGACCTTTATGGGGAGTGTACTTGCCACCAGACCACTGGAAATCTTAGCAGTAGATTTCACCCTGCTTGATCGAGCTAGTGATGGCAAAGAAAATGTTTTGGTGGTAACTGACGTGTTCTCAAAGTTTGCCCAGGCATATCCCACTCCCGATCAGAAGGAGAGCACCGTCGTCCAAATTCTCACAGAAAGATGGTTTTATATCTATGGTGTCCCGAAGCGAATTCACACTGACCAAGGGAGGAATTTTGAAGGGGAACTACTTAAGCGCCTGTGTCAGCTATACGGCATTGAAAAGAGCCGCACCAGCCCATACCACCCCGAGGGGAATGGGCAGTGTGAGCGATTTAATCGCACCTTACACGATCTACTGCGGACACTCCCCCCGGAGAGAAAGAAGAAGTGGCCTCTGCACCTACCCCAGGTGCTGTTCGCCGACAATACAACCGTACACCAGTCCACAGGGCATTCGCCCTATGAGTTAATGTTTGGCCAGAAGCCCCAACTCCCAGTCGATTCCCTCCTGGGTTTAGCGGAAGAGGAGACTGCCCCACGCTCAGTGGAGGACTGGGTTAGAGACTATCAAGAGCATCTTGCCACGGTGTATGTTGGTGCTTCAATTGGAAGCAGCAGCAGCCTATCGGGGGAGACACCATCCAGCTTCCATTCCCATTCTCCCTGCTGGTAGCTTGGTGTACAGAAAGAAACATGCCCAGGGCCGACAGAAAATTCAAGATGTGTGGGATGGGGTGGTCTATGAAGTCATTAATTGTTTGGATGAGGTAGGGACGTTATATAAGATCAGACCTCGGGACGCCTCCGGCCCAGAACGAAACATTAACCGAGCAGAGTTGCGGCCACTTCTATGTGCCCCGGATTCTCCTGCCCAGCAGGTGCTGACAGAGCAGCAAGACCGTAATGTCCAAGTAGGAACTTCAACTTTCACCAGGACAGAGGAGGAGGCAGAAGGGGATTTCAGCTCTGAGGAAGATTCCCCGGACATTGTGCTGGTGAGATCCAACCCTGTACCTCGGGCAGCTGAACCCCCCGTCATAAATTTGACTGTACCAGCTGTGACAAGGGAACAAGAAGACGAGCCTCCCACTGTGCTGGATGGAGGAGGGCGGCAGATGTCACTGGTCCCACTAGAGCCGCACGAAGAAGAGCGGGGAGGCCCCAGACATTCTGCACGGGCCACGGCCGGGTACCACCCAAACCCTTTCAAGTTGCCATGCTCAATATCACGGCCTCCACTGGACGGAGATGGGGTTGCAGCTCACCTTGTAGTAAACTCAGCCCAGGTTCCCCATAGGCCATGGAAATAGTATTTACTCTCTTTATTTCCACATGGGTCACCGGGACGGTGACCTTTGAAGGGGGGGGGGGGGGGGCAGATGTAACAGGCAGGACCGTAGGACCTGGGAGACATCATTGGTTGCTTTAAGCAGCATCCACTTGCTTATATAGCTGTACGAGAATCCCGTTCTGACGTAGTAGCTCGCGTTTGTACGGAAGTGGTTTAATCCAGCGAGGGATTGAAACGGCGGTATGTTTTAAATGGTCTTGTGAATTTAATTCATTAATCCAGACAGTGTTGGTTAATAATGCAAAGTGTGACAGTGGAATAAGTTCTGTTTACATGTATAGTGATATTCGACTATCTTCTTAGCAGCTCTCGATTATTGGTGCATGTGCGAACCAGTCGGCCGACAGTGGCTTTGTTTCACCAAACTAAACAATTAAAAGTAAGTGTGTAAATGACTTTGGTGTTTGATGCAGTAACATGACTTTCTTATGATAATGCTGTTCGCTAATTATAGCTGCTGGGTTGTCTGGTTTGGAGCGACATTTAAACATACAGTGGATACACTGACTACCTTGCGTTAATAGTAAATGCTCAAACTGTTTGGTGTTCGATACCTTAATGTTATTTAATCATACCTGGTAGCTCATCATAATCGTTTGCCTTTGTACTTATAGCCGCTGTTTCGTCTGGTGCTGAGAATTGTATCGAAACCCACCCCAAAGTCAATGTTTGCTAAGCTGTTTGTGTTTGGCTTGAGGCCCCTAGCCTGAGGGGAACAATTTATAAAGCCCGGTCATTGGGTAAGGCCGCTTATTTTATAGGGTTATAGTAGGCTAATAGGCCTCATTAAAACCAGGGTCTGATTCCTGTTTTTCTATATTTTAGTAGAAGCACCAGCACCCTGTGTGAGCGCTCCTTAGCGTTGTGGTTATCGACGGTTGTAACCCAGGTACGAAAATACGGGTATTGCTGTAGTGGTGTTTAATATTGTACTCTTACGTATGTGTACGTAGACTTACCGGATTTCTCTTTGATGTTGCAGGAACCGAGCCTAAGTCCATCGCTAACCACTGTTTTTCTCCTTGATAAATTATATATACAATTATTTAAAGGGCCTTATTATATTGTTTCATGTATTTTAATGCTTACTCCAGAGTAATGGAGGCATTGTGAATGAGCAACGTGCAATCGGGATATAGTGTAGAGATTTCATGTTATAGGCTAAGTGCCATCTTAATGTACAGATATTCCAGCCTCAGGGCAAAGTGCAATCCTAGTCTTATTGGTAGTTTAATAAGTGGGCAGTGTGCAATCTGAATTTATTAGGATTTTAAGGAATGAGTAATGTGCAATATTGTTCTCTTGGTAACCTCTGAGTTCCAAATTCTTAACTCCCCTGTGTGAGCAAATCTTCGGGCCATAGTTGCAATAGTTCTCGGCGAGAGCAGTTTATTTTAGTTTATATAGGCTATTTGGACTTGTGTGCAATAATCACTTTTATTAACTGATTGCAGTGATCACTTTACATATCTATGGTGAACCTTCCTTTTGTATAACTTTTAAATGGTGTGTCCATTCTTAATTAGGTGTGCGGTGGAGTGTATTGTGTATTGCGGATCGCCAGTGTGATTATTTATTTAGCCCTCAATTGAACTATTGCACTGTGGTTGGGAGATTTGATGTGGTTCTATACCCCTGCTACTTGGTTATTTGTCCATGTGATGTTACAATTGGAATACCACTTTTACTATTTCGTGTCTGATATCTGAGTCAAGCCCATCTTATTTTGTGTATGGTAGCCCATTGCCCTCGATCAGATTCTGTGTCATTTTAAAGGACGCCCTTTGTGAAAAATCTAAATAAACAGATTGTATATTTTCTTGTACCAGCTTCCATCTTGCGCCTCCTTGATTTAATCTGTGAGGGGTATTTTCTGCCTTTTGCCTTACCAGGGTCTCCCACCCTTATAATTGGGAGTGGCGTAGTCTAAACACTTAATGGTATAGGGGCGCATTGCTCCTAGGGGCCACATTAAGGTGACACCTTATGTTATGTTAAGGTGTAACCACCTTGATTGTGTTGGACTCATGCACCTGCTGAAAATGACCCCTGATTTTGTCACACATGCAAACAAGAGTGGAACAGAACTGTAACCAACGGTGAAGCCTTAAAGAAAGACTGACCACATTATGTTCTATGTTGTGCCTATTGAAGCACTTAATTGTTCAAGTTTTTGGGCGCTTTCAGCTCTTGGTTCTATTACTTTTTACATATTGTTTACCTTGTGCTTTCAACTTATCCCACAGGGATTTATGTGTGCAATCGTTTTTCTTAAATTACTTGAATGGAATTACTGGAATGTATCACTGCCACTACTACCAGTTGCACTTGAACTTGTAGTAGGCTACTACCCCAAACAAATTATATTTTCCATTTTGTACATTTCATGCGTCATTTATTTTTTGCTAAATAAAGACATTCAGAATTGTATTCATTGTACATCGTTTATTGCATTTTACACATTACACTCTAGGTACACTTGCGGTTTTCCATTAGAATCCACTATGCTCATTGTCATATTATGTAGGCTATATGCCGTGAGAACAACGGATGTGGAAATGTTGTAATATCTTTTACGTCTTACAGCCGATACCCATGCCATAGGGGTACGACGCCTCTTTGTTAGCTCGGCGATCTGACTTCCACCACTTTGCTTCCAAGCTGGAAAGGTGTAAAATCGGTCTCCATTTGCGATTAAAACTACATCCAACATTTGCAGCTATGGCCTAATACGGTTATAATAATCAGAGCTACCAAGATAATAATTAAGAACCACCCTCTACTGCTTTCTAGCAGCTTTAAACAATAAAATCACCATTATAGCTCTGACAACATTTCGACAACTTATGCATAATAGTTAAAGGGCGTTTTACAAATACGTAGCTGTTCTGAGAAATTTGGAATTCAGGTTAACATGTTATGCAGACATTTATCACGTTTATAAAAAGCCAAATTTCATGAAAATTAGTTGAGAATTAAGCGAGTTAGTCGATTTTATCGGAGGAAGTCTGCATCTGTCAATAGCTACACTACCGTTTATTTACGTGGATCCTGACCGCCCCACGGCGGCCAGGCTATTTGTAGACAACTCATTCCAGAATGTGGATACTTTCACACAAAAAAGCCATGCATGATTGTTTCTTTTTACAGAACGTAGCCTACATACATTTTCAATATTAGTATCGCTGCAACGTTACACAGCGGCTGATGCGGCATAGATCGACGTTTTTATATCCATGGCTGGTAGGCTCTTGTCCGTGCACCATGGAGGGGGAAGACCAATAACGTTAATAGCCTCCAACCGGCAATCGGAGTAATGCATAAATCTTATATTATCGTCACCTGAAACAGTCAGTGCTTCTTGAGAGGCCAGCATCAGCCGTGTAGCTACTCAGCCCCTTCTCACAACACAGCTGACAGCGAGATGAGCACTATTTACACCGTAATGTTCACTCCAGTGAGTGTAGGCTAATGTCCCAAGACCTTGACTCTCGGCAGAGGAAAACGTAACAAATAACGTTAGTTTACTACTAAGTTCATTCACTACGCAAACAGACCAGCGAACCGTTATAATTTGGTAATCATGTACTAGCTAATGCTAAAAAATAATCACATCACTTGCTAACGTTAGCTTGATTAATGCAAGTCTAAGTAGCCAAGGCCGTTGCTATACGAAGCATTTCTTTTGTTAGTTAGTTAGCTAACGTTAGCAAGTGATTGTCTTTTAGCAAAGTAATGTAGTACTACATGATTACGAAATGATAACGGTTCATTTGTCTGTTTGCACAGTGATTAAACTTAGTAGGCTAGCAAGCTAACGTTAGTTGCTACCTTTTCCTCAACCGAGAGTCCCAGTTGCCAAAGTGTTGTGGAGTGTTATATCCTGCAGGACGGCACACTGTCTCCGAGCAAGTCCAAGCTGGCCTGCTGAGGATTTGCAGTTCATGTTACTGGGACTAAATAGCGCTCTCATCTCGCTGTGAGAAGGCGCAGAATGATACAGCGCTGACCTGGCCTCAAGAGATGAGGATAATACACTGCCTGTTTTAGGCGGCGATAATATATTAGCCTATGCATTACTCTGATTTCCTCTTGTAATACATGTATCTGGTCTTCCCCCTCCATTATGCGTGGAAACTGGAGTGGAGAAGAGCCTGTATGGCATATTATGGTAGCAGTGTAGACGTAACTTAACAGGGTGAATAAGGAAACCAGTTGTTTATATCTATGGTACCAGCCAGATTCTGAGCCAATCACAATTCCATAAACTTCCGTTTCATGTAAGTGCATTTCGTTTCATGTAAGTGACCTCCGTTTCATGTAAGTGCCTTCCATATAGCCTATATATATATATATATATATATATATATATACTTTCTCTCACATACATACATTCTATTCTCTTATACCATGGTATGGGTAAATACTCGATTCTGATTGGTCAATGACTGGTCGTTATTCTGTATAACCAGTCAGTCATCCGGGTCACAAGTTTAATCACAGTTCTAAATTAATGCGCTGCTTGCCTGCCTGGCCAGCTAGTACTACGCAACCTGGGAATGGCAAACATGACTGGTCAATTCAGAGTCCAAGACGTTCTAGAAAATAAGTGGAATAAATAAATTGAATAAAGTAAACGAATGTAGCCTGCCTACTTTATTTTCCTCAGTGACTAACGTTAGGCTACTGTAGCCTACGGCAGACGGCTACTTCGCCTCGTAGGTATGCTGCAAATAGTAGGCTAACTTTGGCTACGATAAACTTTTGTCATTGTTTTTAAGATAATGCAAATGCAATACGTGGCGAGGTAACTATATAGCTAGCCATAGTTACATTATCACGGAGTTAGCAAAGCGCATGGTGTTTATGTGCAATGCGTAGCCTAATCTTTTTTTTTTTTACTGCGAGCCATAAATCCGTCTCTAAGGTAGAAGTTAACGTTGCCGTAGCAACAGCATACATCTGATTTATAAAAATCGGTAAACAACATTAATCTAACGTTACAGATTTTAAAAAGTTTGTATTCGGCAGATATCTTAGTTACAACTACTTAAATCTAGCAAAACATTTTTGTGTTTAGAAGTGCAGTATTTATTCAGTTGGAAATACAAATTTATCATAGTAGGAATTTGCATGTAAATTGACGTCGGCAACACGCTGACTGCTTGTGAATGCAAGCTAGGCTACTTCACAAAGCATGCTAATCCATAGCCTATAGACTATATGTGGAAAACTTTTTATCCAACGAAAATTCTTCGATAAGTTACATCTAACAAACTCCGTAGTATTTTTTAGATGGTCCCATAGGACATCATGATGCGAATCTGCTACACACTGCGTGACCAAACCATTTTTAAAAAGCAAGACAGAGAAAGGGAGGTAATGTTGAATCTGATTGAGTTATGGTTTCATACAATTTTCTTAAATAATGTAATGACGAAAATAACCAAAATTGGTGCCAATTGTACGTTATAACAGAGAAGGAACTATTTTTCCCCCGATAGAATCAATTATTTTCAGAACTAACGACGAGAGGTTTTTCATAGCAACGCACTTAAGTAGAACTAGTAACGAGAAATAGAATTAGCAACGAGATGTTTTCTGTTCAATTAGAACTACCAACCAGCTGTTTTGCATGACAACGCAAAAACAACAAGCCCAAAGAGCTGCGGAAGTATATTTAAATTTCAGCTGATTAAATCGATAAAAATCTATAAATATGAAAGTAACTATATATAATCATTGTTGGTAACCATGGTATAAGCGCAATAATCAACTCCGAGGTGTGCGCTGAGGCAACCACCCTCCGCTTTGCGTCGTGCGGTTAAAACTGTGTAATGCACACCTCGTCGTTGATTATTGCTTACATACATATACAGTATTCTCACTCTTACATACATAGTATATTCTCACTCTCACATACATATATTCTCACTTTCACATACATATATTCTCACACTCATGTACAAATATTCTCACTTTCACATACATATATTATCACTCTCACATACATTCTCTTGAATATATGTATGTAAGAGTGAGAATATATGTGAGTGAGAATATACAGTCAAGCCGGAAAGTATGCACACTTTCACCTTCTCCACGTTTTATTACGTTACAGACTTATACTACAATAGATTGAGTTCATTTTTTGCCTCAAACATCTACAATAATGACGAAGTGAAAACAGGTTTTTAGAAAATATGCAATTTTATTTTACTGACAAAAATAGGTTATTTAGGGGTTACATATCTGTACACACCCTTAGCCTAATACTTGGTTGCTGCACCTTTGGCAACGATTACAGCTTCAAAGCGTCTTGGGAAAGAAGCTACGAGCTTGGCACACTTGTTTCTGGACATTTTTGCCCATTCCTCTTGGCATATCCTTGCAAGCTGGTTCAGGTTGGATGGGGAGCGTCGGTACACAGCCATTTTCAGCTCTTTCCACAGATGTTCAATTGGATTCAGGTCTGGGCTCTGGCTGGACCACTCAAGGACATGCACAGACTTTCTCCGAAGCCACTCCTTTGTTCTCTTGGCTGTGTGCTTCGGGTCGTTGTCATGTTGGAAGGTAAACCTTCGCCCCAGTCTGAGGTCCAAAGCGCTCTGGAGCAGGTTTTCTTCAAGGATCTCGGTGTACTTAGCTGCATTCATCTTTCCCTCTATCAGGACTAGTCGCCCCGTTCCCGCTGCTGAAAAACATCCCCACATCATGATGCTGCCACCGCCATGCTTCACTGTAGGGATGGTATTAGCCAGGTGATGAGCGGTGCTTGTTTCCTCCAGACGTGACACTTGGTATTCAGGCCAAAAAGTTCAATTTTGGTTTCATCAGACCAGATAATCTTGATTCTCATGGTTTGAGAGTCCTCTAGGTGCCTTTTGGCAAACTCCAAGCGGGCTGTGATGTGCCTTTTACTAAGGAGGGGCTTCCGTCTGGCCACTCTACCATAAAGGCCTGATTGGTGGAGTGCTGCCTGGATGGTTGATCTTCTGAAAGGTTCTCCCATCTCCACAAGGATACGCTGGAGCTCTGTCAGAGTGACCCTCGGATTCCTGCTCACCTCCCTGGCCAAGGCCCGTCTTCCCCGATTGCTCAGTTTGGCCGGGCGTCCAGGTCTAGGAAGATTCTTGGTGGTTCCAAACTTCTTCCATTTACGAATGATGGTGGCCACTGT
The DNA here is from genome assembly GCA_029718625.1 of Synaphobranchus kaupii. Lineage (NCBI taxonomy): Eukaryota > Metazoa > Chordata > Actinopteri > Anguilliformes > Synaphobranchidae > Synaphobranchus > Synaphobranchus kaupii. The sequence continues at coordinate 11,972,473 of CM056384.1, read as the reverse complement.
GCTCTTTGGGACCTGTAAAGCTGCAGAGATTTTTCCGTACCCTTCTCCAGATCTATGCCTTGACACAATCCTGTTTCTGAGGTCTGCAGATAATTCCTTTGACCCCATGGCTTGGAGTTTGCTCTGACATGCACTGTCAACTGTGGGACCTTATATAGGCAGGTGTTGGCAATCCCCAATCATGTCCAATCAATTGAATTTATCACAGGTGGACTCCAATTAAGTTGTAGAAACATCTCAAGCAGTATCAGTGGAAACAAAATGCACCTCAGCTCACTTTTGGGTGTCATATCAAAGGGTGTGCACACTTGTGTACATATGATATTTTACATTTTGATTTTTAATAAATTAGCACAAATGTCTAAAAACCTGTTTTCACTTTGTCATTATGGGCTATTTTGTGTAGAATTTTGAGACAAAAAATGAACTCAATCTATTGTAGAATATGTCTGTAACGTAATAAAACGTGGAGAAGGTGAAAGAGTGTGCATACTTTCCGGCTTGACTGTATGAATGAGAAACAAGAATATATGTATGTGAAAGTGAGAACATATGTAAATGAGAGAGAGAATATGTGAGAGAGAGGGAATATGTATGTGAGAGAGAATATATGTATGTGAGAGGTCCAGAATGAATTATGGCCTAAACGGCCCCTCATATAAGTTGCTATAGTTCTATTACAAGCACACCCATTGTTTGTTTTATATTAATACTTCAAATCCTTGCTGATTGTGTGCCTTGTTTTCTCTCCCGATAGTCTAGGTCACTGCAACCCCAGCAGATATTAAGGCCCGACTGATGCTGCCTGAAACACCCAGGCTCATTATGCTTGGTAAGTATGCGGTTTCTCACATTGCACACACGTCCTCAGTGCCCTCACCCCTCCCTCTCCTCCTCTCTCTCTCATTCCCTATTCTCCTCCGTCCCACTCCTCTTCCCTCCCTTGCTCGCTCCGTCTCCCCATCCCTGTATCTTCCTATGTCCCCTTCCTCCTTCTCTCCCTCCCTTTCCTCTTCTCCATCCCTGTTTTCTTTTCCCTCTCATCCTCGCTCTCTTGTTCCTCTTCCCTCCCTCATCATCCATCCCCTCATCCTCTCTCCTACCTCTCCAGCCATAACAACCTCTTTCCTTTAATTTTCAGGACATTTGATAATGACAGCATCCAAATGAATCCTTTCAATTGAGGGAAGAGTGCTCCACATGTTGAACTCCAATGGCAAATCGTCAGTTTCCTGCAATGACTCACCAAAGGACAGCAAACTGGACCAGCAAGGAAACAGAGCAAAATGACAGCACAGCCCAGGGAAACTTCCAAAAGCCAAAACCTGACTATCAAAGCCACGGACTCGCCTGAGTAGCAACTCCAGTACAGTAAGACTGACATGAATACCCTAACTTACCACTAACACTAATTTTACAATCCGCATCCCAGAGATCTGTGCATGCGACCGCCGTTACACTAATACCTAACCCATTAGGTATAAGATCCCGTACCTAACGACAGAGGCCTGGAAGTTAGCTAGACGTAGCCTCAATACACGGCATATTTCAAGGCTGCGTTAGCTTCATGCTAAAGCTAGATTTCCCCTCTAGACCGCGGGCAGGGTCGATTTACTAAGATCCCAAATAAGGGGTGTTATTTTGCACGCGCTATAATTTCACACTTTGCGGGCAGGGTCGTACCCAGGATTTTAGAAATACAGAGGTCCAAAAACCAAGTTTGCTAGGGGGGTTCAGGGGCATAAATATGTGCATTTGAAGACGTTTGGAGAGCAAAAATTGGATAACAATAGCTTTAAAACCAGGTCAGTGGGCACTAGCATAAATGATCTGTCAAGCGGTAATAATGAGAATCAGGTTGAATGTTCCAATGGATGAACCCACACACACACAAGCAATGACGGTGATCGCTGGAGAGTAATTACTTCAGTGTGAAGAGATTTTAGAATTTAAAAGAACTGTCCAAAATAGTAGCCTATAATTTGGCCTGGGTAATTTCGTAGTTTTTAATGGACTTCAATGGGGAAATTAGCTTTTTGGCACCAGAAGCTGCAATACCTCCGGTATGTGACGGGGCGGCAGTGTAGTATAATGGTTAAGGAACTGGCCTTGTAACCAAAAGGTTGCAGGTTCGATTCCCAGGTAGGTAGGACACTGCCATTGTAACCTTGAGCAAGGTACCTAACCTGAATCGCTTAAGATTTATACCAGCTGTATAAATGGATAATATGTAAATACAAATGCTAAAAAGTTGTGAAAGTCACTCTGGATAAGAGCGTCTGCTAAATGACTATAATGTAATGTGACCACTGGAGTTTGCGAGCCTCAAGGAAAATGTCAATCCCTGGTCCGTGATCAGAATCATCAGATGATCAAGTCGATAATCTTGGCGTTGTGCAATATCTGTGCCGCAGATTTTTAGGCATTTATTTTACAACTTTTATTAAGTAACCAGGGCACAAACTGACCCTTTCAGGTTTTCATTTTAAATATCTACACATATTAGAGTAAATATTTGTCACCCACAAACAAGATTCATGTCTTTGCTAAGATTATAGATCATCAGTACAGTTCTAGGATATTCATGTCGATTAAAGTTTAACCGAAAGTAACAAACAAGCAAAAAAGAACGCTATTTGTTGAGGTAGGCCTATGCATATTAGTCTCCTGGCTCTCTGGAGATGGACATGGCCAGCATATGTTAAAACTCATTAACACATCCTTAGTAGCAGGATATGTACCTAAAAATGGTGGTCATTAAGCCATTACTGTAGAAACCAAACCTCAAACCTGACAAACTGGAAAACTATAGACCCTGGACACTGCCGTTGTACCCTTGAGCAAGTTCTTAACCTGAATTGCTTCAGTATATATCCAGCTGTATAAATGGATAATATGTAAAACATGATGAAAAAAAGTTGTGTAAGTCGCTCTGGATAAGAGCGTCTGCTAAATACCTATAATGTAATGTAATGTAATTTCCTATCTTCCATTTCTATCAAAAAATATTAGAGAAAGCTGTTGTGAAGCAACTTGGTGCATACCTTAGCTCAAACCATATCCATGAAATATTTCAGTCAGGATTTAGACCCTACCATAGCACTGCAATGGCACTTGTGTCTGTTCTTGTACTCCTTAACCAAAGTGCAGCTTTTGATACAATAGATCATGAGATTCTACTGAACAAACTCCAGTTGTTCAGAAGTAATCTGATCGGATTTTGGCTATTGGATTGGATCAAATCTTGAAAATGGGTTGTTCAAAAGAAAAAAAGGATTCTGAAATCAGATTAGATCAAGTAATCCAGTCTTAGTTTTTATCTGGATCAAACCTTCAGTATGTGTTGTTCAAAACTTTTTAGTAGGATTGGGATACCTTTGATCCAAAAAATTAGGATTATCCTGATCCCAGCAGAAGGGTGGATTCAGGGTGAATTTCAGGAACAATATGTAATAAAACTTTAAAATTAAAATAATACAACAGTTGTAGTATAGTATATACATTTAGTTATATTTTGCACTTGATTTGTTTAACCGTTAATGTGATAAGGTAGATATAAAGTAGACATTAGGCTACCTATTAACCCTTTCAGTACAGTAAAAAAAAAAAAAAGAAGGATTTTGTCCCCATAAAATAATACTCCAAACAGCTGTCAATATCAAACAAAAATTATATATTTAATTTTAATTGTCATTTATCACTGTATATTAATTACAATGACACAATAATCAGAGATGAACCAGTCAAAAGTAGTTTCTCACAATTCCATCAATTGCATCCATAAACGTTCTTTATTTTGTTAACTATTGGACATTTAGCCTTTTTATGATTTAGAACACGTGTTCAAAATATCCACAATGTTTTTTTATGAATAATGTATATTTGTTTGTTTTTATTTATTTGTTGTGGGTCAGATGAGGGGTCTGACTGTTTAAAAGAAATTGAAAATGGAAGGGGATGTTTGTATTGTTTTATTGTGCTCTTTTCTATCTCTTCAAATAAAAACACTTAAAGTGACCTCACGCTGGCTATTCTAACTGTTGTTCTTTACATAAATAGTAGCCTACATTGTGGTATGTTGTCCCATTTAGAGCACTGGTAATCCTGAAAAGTTTGTATCTGGATCAGGGTGATCCAATCCAATGTTGCTTTGAAAAACCGGCACAAAAGTAAGATGGATTACCTGATCCTGGATAGCAAAACATGGGATTTCCAAATCCGGATCATTCTGATCCAGATTAAAGTTTTTGAACAACTGGGCCCAGGGCTGTGTTGGACTTAATGGTCAAAGCCTTAAATGCAAGCACTTGCATGGTTCAGATCATACTTATACAATAGGAAGCAGTTTGTTAAATTAAATGAAGTATCCAGTTCTTCAGTAATGAAATATGGTATTCAACAAGGATCAGTGCTAGGTCCAGTACTCTTCATTATATATGCTACCCCTTGGTGATATTATTCGGGCACATGGGGTAGATTTTCACTGCTATGCGGTCGATACGCAGATATACATTTCCATGAAACCCGGCGAGGCATTACCACTTTCTCGATTAGAGGCTTGTATTGCAGATATTAAAGCTTGGATGCTTTCTAATTTCCTGCTCCTAAACTCAGAAGACTGAAATGCTGGTTTTAGGTCCAAAAAAACAAAGGGAGATATTGTGTACATTTACTTAAAATTTTGATGGTTGTTTAGTTGTTCCAAAATCAGCTGTGAAAGATCTAGGTGTTACTATAGACCCAGATCTAACCTTTAGCGCGCACATAAAAAACATATCTAGAGTAGCTTTCTTTCAGTTAAGGAACATAGCTAAAATTAGCAGAGAAATTGATCCGTGCTTTTGTTACGTCTAGGCTAGATTACTGTCATGCCCTGCTATCTGGCTGTCCTAAATCCTTGCTAAATAATCTCCAGCTTGTGCAGAACGCAGCCTGCTCGCAGGGGAAAAAAGTCAGGAGAAGAAACCCTTAAAGTGGTCCATATCTGGCCGTAGAGTGATGGTTTGGGGCTCGTTTGATACCTTAGACCCTGGATGACTTACAGCCATTTCGCCAGTCATGTGTTCTATACTGTACCAGTATAATTTACAGCTCTATCTAGTCTCACCCCCCAATTCCCATACAGATCCATTCAAATGCAGAGAGGTTATACTATCGCTTGTAACAGTACCTGAAAATAAGATATCGAGTCTTTTGATGTTGATGGGTCATAGACTTCTGGAAGTAACAGCATGCAAAGGATATGTGACCAAATATGATACTTTAAAAATACATTAAAGCAAAGAGTATGAATACTTATGCACATGAGAGATTTCAGTTTTAGATTTTTAATACATTTGCAAATATTTCTAAAAACATGTTTTCACTTTGTCATTATGGTTATTGAGTGTAGATTGATGGGAAAAAATGCCAATTTTATCCATTTAAAATCTACAACACAAAGTCTGCAAAAAGTGAAGGGGTTTGAATAATTTTGAGTGCAAATGTATATAGACAAGATTTCCCGTATTATAAACTTATATGGCCGCATACCTTCGAAAAGGTATTTTATATAAACCGTATGGGTTGACAGTGAGTACCCATCTCAGGCTTGGACAACACAGGCTGGAGAACACAAGAGCAATGTGGAAGCTAGGAAAATATATGAAAGAACAGGGATTATTATTTTAAATAAATTGCATATTTATGTTTTTTGTTTTATTTTTGCTGTTGTATTCCAACTAAAATATTTTCTCGATTTGTTTTAAAAATACCAGAAAGCAGTGCTTTGAACTAACTATCCAACTATTCATATTATTTTATGAATGTGATTAATTACACACTTATTTTATTTAAAGCTCCTTCATGTCTGCATTCAGATCAGTCTCTACTCATGTTCAATGACTGTTACTAAACTAAACATCGATTAAGTTCTTCCAAATGTCGTTCAATGTCTTCGGAATTACAGTGTGAAAATTAAAATGACAACAACAAAACACTTTGATTATCGTTAGGATTCAAATGATCCTGCAAACAAACTTCGGTTTTACGTAAATTACATGTGAGAGATTAGTGAATTCCTGTCCAATCAGCGACATCAAATCTTCGAGCTATCCAACTGGGTCGCACGCGCTGTGCAACTTGATATGTGGTGTCTAGTTTGCATCGGTTTTTGATCTGTTCGGCTTACCATATTTTAATATATGTGCAAATACACTAAGTAGCCTATCCACACAGCTGTAAAATATATATATATATATATATATATATATATATACAGTTGTGTTAAAAAAAAAATAGCAGTACAACATCAGTAACCTGATGAACCACTGTTATTAGTAGTAGTGATATTTCTGCATGGCAAATAATTTACTTGTAGATGAAGTAGTGTAATAGAAAAACAACAGACCCGACTGTCATGACATGCACGCTGCTTGTTCTGAGTAATTGACTCATTCATTGAAAGGGGCGTGTTCAAAAGAATAGCAGTGTGGAGTTTAATTAGAGAATTCATTCATTCTGTGAAAAAACAGGTGTCATTAATTGTCCTTTATTAAGGAAGAAGGGAAGCAAATGTTTCACACATTGTTATAAAATATATTTCCTTCTGAATTGCTAAGTAAAATGGGCCGTTCCAAACATTGTTCGGAGGAACAACATAATTTGATTAAAAAGTTGATTGGAGAGGGGAAAACGTATAAAGAAGTGCAGCAAATTATAGGATGCTCAGCTAAAATGATCTCAAATGCTTTAAAATGGCAACAAAAACCCGAAACACGCGGAAGAAAACGAGCAACTACTGTTAAAACGGATCGAAGAATAGTCAGAATGGCAAAGATTCAGCCAATCATCACCTCCAGAAAGATCAAAGATGATCTAAAATTACCTGTAAGTGCTGTTACAGTCAGAAGACGTTTGATAGAAGCTAAGCTATCAGCAAGAAGCCCCTGTAAAGCACCATTGTTGAAAAAACGGCATGTGCAAATGTTGTACCCCTGAATAGGGGGACGAAATAATAATGTGACTCAACACAGTGCTTCTCCACTGATGGCTTTATCACGAATCAATAAGTAATAAGCAATACATTTTTCCAGTGTTCAATCTCTTACAAACAAGAACACAATATTATTCCATACAATATTAGGACAAATTCCATTTCTAATTCAAATAACATTTGTTTACATTTTGTTCCAGTATGAAATAAAATAATTGTCTAATTAATAATTTTACTCTTATTTTACAGATTATTCTTTTACACTTGCAAAATACATTCTTTTATAAATGGATAAATTCAACATTAGCTTATAAACTGAAAAAGTTATGGCGTGTGCTATTACTATTTACAATGACTATTATACACTGCAGTTTTCATAACCAATGTTTTCAAAGTCTCTTACGATCTAATTTTCCAAGTTTTGTGGATCTAACATGGTATATACACTGCCCGGCCAAAAGAAAAGTCGCCATTGTACCCGTCATGCATAGTGCCTACAAGCCTCTGGAGGCAGTGTTATGATCTGGGGTTGCTTCAGTTGGTCAGGTCTAGGCTCAGCAACATTATGCAGCAATAAAATGAAGTCAGCGAAGTACCTGAATGTACTGAATGACCAAGTTATCCCATCAATGGGCATATGCCAGGATGACAATGCCAAGATTCATCGGGCTCAAATTGTGAAAGAGTGGTTCAGGGAGCATGAGGAATCATTTTCACACATGAATTAGCCACCAGATTCCTGACCTTAACTCCATTGAAAGTCTTTGGGATGTGCTGGAGAACACTTTACGGAGTGGTTCGACTTTCCCGTCGTCAATACAAGATCTCAGCCAAAAACATATGCTACTCTGGATGGAAATAAATGTTGTGACATTGCATAAGGTTGTCGAAACAATGCCACAACAAATGTGCGCCGTAATCAAAGCTAAAGGCGGTCCAACGAAATATTAGTGTGCGACTTTTTTTTTGGCCGGGCAGTGTATGTGCTTAGGCGACATCATTTAAACTTTCCTGGTCATGAAAATTCACTAACCTTACAACATATTTATAACTTGACAATTTTCAGAGTAATGCAGATATAAACGCTAGAAACAATACCAATACAAACATAGTTAACTAGCAACATATGCAGAAAAACCGTGAACTAATGTCCATCATTGTTATCTTACATAAAATTGTATGTTCGGGCAGTTCAAAACTAGGCCTACTAGCCATAGATATAGCACACTGGTGGCTTTAGCTATCCTAGCTAGGTATATACCGTACTTTATATGAGACCCATTTCTCTGAAATAACCTAGATAAGGATCTTACTTCATATTCTCCGACACACAATTAAATACAAGGTATTAAACCGATTCATCGGCGTAATATATCCAGCATTGTGCAAGCTAGCGAGACGCGTGCCTCACGTGTGCTTAACTTCAGTATTAGCAAGACGCTAACATAAACCACATGCTATTTTCCCTTCAATTACAGGATAAAACTTGACAGAAACGCCATAAAAACGCTCAACAGTTACATTCCTGAGATGACAACATATACACAAAAAGCTTGCAACTGTTTTCTAACCATATTAAAGGCAACAATTACCTGAATAGGGGGACAAAATAATACAGTGCTTCTCCACTGATGGCTTTATCACGAATGGAGAAAATTGCGCAAGTTCTCCCCCTACTGCACAAAGGCAGGAATGAGTAATCAATATCAGTTTAGCAGAATAAGATCGTTTTGCAGATCACTGATAATACGATTATATCTTAACTTTTAACACTACAGTATGAAATAAACAATGGATGAATGAAGACTATTAATTAAGAATTTTAACCCTTTAACAGAATGTGAGCTTTTACTATTTTTAAACCATCTGTAAGCACATCTTGTAAAAATGTTTCTTATGACTGTATGATCTTTTAACATTATCACATTACAGACCATGAATTCAGTCTTTTTAAACTTCTCACAGATTATTAGTGTATTACTGCTTTTCACTTGTTACACAGAATCGGTTAAAATTTGCCAAGGAACACATCGATTGGCCCAAAGAGAAATGGCGTAACATTCTGTGGACTGATCAGAGTAAAATTGTTCTTTTCGGGTCTAGTGGTCATCGACAGTACGTCAGACGACCCCCTGGTACTGAATTCAAGCCACAGTACACTGTGAAGACAGTGAAGCATGGTGGCGCAAAAATCCTGGTATGGGGATGTTTATCATACTACGGTGTTGGGCCTATTTATCGTATACCAGGGATCATGGATCAGTTTGAATACATTAAAATACTTGAAGAGATTATGTTGCCGTATGCCGAAGAGGAAATGCCCCTGAAATGGGTGTTTCAACAAGACAACGACCCCAAACACAAGAGTAAGCGAGCAACATCTTGGTTCCAGACAAAAAGGATTGAGGTAATGGAGTGGCCAGCTCAATCCCCCGACCTCAACCCCATTGGAAACTTGTGGGGTGACATTAAAAATGCAGCTTCTGAAGCAAAACCCAAAAATTCACAGGAACTGTGGAATGTAGTTTGTTCATCCTGGGCTGAAATACCTGTTTCTAGGTGCCAGTAGTCGTTGACTCGATGCAACGCAGATGCGCAGCAGTTATCAAAAACAATGGTTATGTAACTAAATATTAGTTCAATAATTTAAAGTGGTTAAATCTTGAAAAATTTCTTCAGTTTATACAGTAAGGGCTCTATTTTAATAAACCAAACACAATGGTGAACGCAAGAGTAATCGCTTGGCGGTATCGCTCTGAGGGCGTGTTGGCGAGAAATTTGGTAATTTCATGACGGCAATCTTGGCGCACCTTATGGCGGTATTGCTAAAAGGCTGGGTTTAAATGTCCAAGGTGTGTCTCTATGGTAGCCAATCAAATTGTTGTTCTCATGCTTTAAAAAAAAGCCAGTTGGAACGCAATCGCTCCATGCAATTTCATAATGAGCAACCCAAACGCACTGGACCGTCAACGACAAGAGCAATTTTCCGCACAGGAATCAGACATACTTGCAACAGAAGTACAGGCTAGGACTGTAGTAATTTATGGATCACAATCCACACCACCTCGTCTCCCAGAAGTTCGGAAGGCACGGGAGGAGGTGGCGAATGCATTAATTAGCCTACATTAGGTGATGTAGGCATAATTATGATTCAAATGGTAGGCTTATGATTCAACTGTGTCAATGTGTAATTTATATATTATAGGCTATTGGCCTACATGATCGCAAGTTTCTTGTAAGCTGTCCTGTTTTATTCTAGTAGTTTAAATTAAAATGAATTAATTAATAATAATTATAGGCTATTTGTTCATTAAATGGAAGTGTAATGTTGGCATCTCGGCAAAATGTTAATTGAAGAGGAAACTGAGTGATAATGCAAAGGTGTGTAATTTATTTCAGATGATGACAATACCTACTCGGGTGTTTATAAACTGTGCAGGACAGAAATCAGCAACTTGTATTGACCACATTTTCACTAATGCTAAGGAAATGTGCTCCAAGGCTGTATCAGTTCCAATTGGTTTCAGTGACCACAATTTGGTGGCTATAGTCAGGAAAGCCAAAGTACCAAAAGCTGGACCTAAAGTTCTTGTCCAAAGGTTTTTTAAATCTTTTAGTGAGAATGACTTCATTAGGGACATTAATAAGTTGCAATGGAATAATGTATGTACAATTCATGATGTTGATGAAGCACTTGAACTTTTTACGAATATGTTTTTAGAAGTGGCTGATAAACATGCTCCCATTAGGAAATTCACAGTAAGGAAAAGAAAAGCAGCTTGGATTGATGACGAACTGAAAGCCTTAATGGCCCAGAGGGATGAAATGAAAACTTAATCAATTAAATCAGGTAATGCAAATGATTGGAAGTCATATTGTTCACTAAGAAACCAAGTAACAAAAATAAATAGGAAAAAGAAAAGTATGTTTTATCAAAATAGGATAAATGAAATTAAACATGATGGAAAGAAACTGTGGAAAACATTAAATGAGCTAATGGGAAGATCAGGGGACAACACACCCTCTTTTATAGAGTCAGACAGTTCCTTCATTACTAAACCTCTAGATATTGCTAACTACTTTAATGATTTTTTTTGTTGGAAAGATAGAGAATCTAAAAAATGAGACAACATCATCAGATAACAATCTTTCAAAACAATTGATTAACGACCAAATCATAAGAGATAAGGATTGTGAGTTTGTCTTTCAAACTGTACAGGTGAATAAAGTAGAAGCACTTCTTAGTAGTGTAAATGGTGAAAAACCATCAGGATTAGATAACCTAGATGGGAAACTCTTAGGCATGGTTTCTGGCTCTATTGCACTGCCCATATGCCACATCTTCAATCTAAGTTTACTGAAAGGTGTATGTCCATTGGCATGGAAAGCTGCAAAAGTTATTCCACTACAAAAAAACAAGAAGGACATGTTCTCAGGTGCTAATAGCCGTCCTATCAGCATTCTTCCAGTGCTAAGCAAGCTCATGGAGAGAGTTGTGTTTGACCAGGTTTCATCTTATTTTTTGATTAACAAACTTAACTCTGAATTTCAGCATGCTTACAAAAAAGATCACTCCACAAGTACTGCTTTAATGCAGATGACTGATCAGTGGATGAGTGATATAGACAGGAAAATGATTGTGGGTGCTGTACTACTTGATTTTAGTGCTGCATTTGACCTGATCGATCACAATATGCTCTTAATGAAACTTGCGGCTTATGGTTTTAATAATTTGACTCTTAATTGGATGAGGAGCTATTTATTAAACAGAACACAAACTGTCTACTTTAATGGTAGTTTTTCTACAGTAAAGACAGTACAGTGTGGGGTCCCCCAGGGAAGTTGTTTAGGCCCGTTGCTCTACTCTATTTTTACAAATGATATGCCACTTGTCCTGAGTAAAGCTAGTGTAGCTATGTTTGCCGATGATTCCACAGTGTATATGTCATCAAACAATATGGATGAGTTAAATGTGCTATTGAAAAATGACCTGAACTTAATTCTGGAATGGGTAACCAAAAACAAATTGATTCTGAATGTAGCAAAGACTAAATGCATTGTTTTTGGCTCAATGTATTAAGACGTCAGAAACAATTAAGAATATCCATCAAGGGCAGCTGTATAGAACAGGTTACTGAGGCTAAACTTCTAGGAGTCCTTCTTGATGAACATCTATCGTGGCAGAATCACATAGACAAGATAACTGGTAAAATGGGGAAAGGAATATCTATGATAAGAAGATACTCCTCTTTATTAACACCACTTACCCACTTACAGGTTATTCAAACCTTGGTATTATCACACCTTGACTACTGCCCAGCAATCTGGTCAAATGCAGCAAAAAAAGACCTAAACAAACTTCAGATAGAGAATAGAGCAGCTCGCCTTGCACTCGGGTGTTCTATGAGAAAAGGTGTAGACCAAATGCATTGTGATCTTGCCTGGTTGAAAGTAGAAGACAGATTAACACGCAGCCTACTAACATTATTCAGGAATATAACTGTGTCTAAACAACCAAACTGCCTGTACTCAAGAATAACCTTTTCCCAGGACAGACATGAGCATAGGACAAGACATGTTACCAGGGGTCATGTTTCGATTCCTCTACCGAGATCAAATGCAATGAAAAGAACTGCTATGTATAGGGCCATCTCACACTGGAATAGGTTGCCATATGTCATTACTCAAGCAACAAGCAAAGAAAGTTTTAAAAAGCAACTAAAATGGTTCCTTTTGGGTACAGGCATACACAATGTTTAATACTTTATATATAACATTTTGTTTTATGAAATATGCAGCTCAAAGTGGTTGGAGTCTGTGATAAATGCCACTGTAAGTGTGTGTAATATTGCTAATGTAATGAGGTGGGTGGGGTTGGGTAGGATGGGGTGGGGGGTAAATTGAGTGATGTAATTGTATTTATTTATGTATTCATATATGTAAAGTGTACTGTATTATGTGTTGTATTTATGTAATTGCATGTAATTGAATGTAACTTTTTAATCTTCAAGGACCCCAGGAAGATTAGCTGGCATTCTGCGTCCGCTAATGGGGATCCAAAATAAACTAAACTAAACTAAACTCAGACAAAATTAGAGACATAAGCACATATTTTATTGAAAGCCTGCTTATTTTATTTTCGTGACATGAAATATATGCTAAGCAATAGCCCAATGTTGGTTTATCACACAGCCCTAAGGCTAACTGCTGAACGGAAATCTCTTACAATGCCTCTTACAGCATGTCCTCCCTGCTGATAAGGTTAAGTTAGTTAACAATAGGCCGTCGAGGCTCATTGTAACGTTTAGGCTACCTCGTTTCCTTTCTAGTTTTTAGCATATAGCCTATAATCCCCAAACACAGAGAACTAGGAAATGTCGCTATCTAGCCTGTTAGGCTAGGTTGTGGTAACTGCCTGACGACCAAAATCATTCACAGACAACCATTGAAGTTGAACCATAAATTCAGTGGTTTGAAACTGTAACGCCCCTTTCTTCGAGGCCCCACCTTGATGGGCAGCTTTGACATTTTGCATTTTCTGAGTTTTGGTCTTGTGCACGTCATGCTAAGAATGTTCTTTTAACATAAAACAAGTTATTTTTATTGCAAAGACTAAGAAATTTCACAATATTACCTGTTAACTGTTTGATTTATTAAGTCAGTATGCCAACACAATCTGATACCGCAACACAAAAGTCTTATATGGCCGCCGCTTTTGTTTTAACCTGCTTGGCCTAGTGCAGGGGTGCTCACACTTTTTCAGCATGCGAGCTACTTATAAAATGACCAAGTCAAAATGATCTACCCACTACAAAAATGCAAAACATATATTTATTTTCAAATATATTGAGGATTCTTTATATGTACAATGTATGTTGATGTACCTTGCATAACCGCATGAGCCAATATTGCACAACACAACATAATTAACTATGAACATTTTTTGTAATTACCTGAGTTTACTTTGATTACTTGCACTGAATTGAATCAGCCAGGGATGCATAGTCCGGACAGTAGCTGCTGACAGCCAGCCTCAAGCACACTTCCAAATGTTCATCAGTCATGGTGGAACGGTACTTGGACTTAATGATCTTCATGTGGGAAAAGGCTGACTCACATAAATAAGTGGAGCCGAATAATGCAGTCCAGGAGGTAGCACATTTCCTCATGTTGGGGTACGTTACCTCTGTGAGTAAGTTCCAGAACTGTCCATGAGCTCTTGACTTCAGCTCAATGTCGGCTTGTAGAGTCAAAATCTCATCTTCCACTCCAGAAGAGTTCAGGTGAAACAGTGTTGCAATTTTTGATGCGAGTGAATCAACCTCAGCATCTTCCCGAAAAGGATAGCACATGAATGTAGCGACTGGCTCGAGCAAAGAAAAGTCTTGAAAGCGTTTGTCAAACTCTGACAGACAATTGTCAATCTGCTCCGTGTAGCGTGCACTGTCAAGTTGCACACAGGCCTTCCCTTGCGTCTCGAGCTCTGACGCCAGGTTCTGGAAATTTGCCAAATCATGGCACTGCAGCTTTGAGGAGAGATGTTGCATCTTTCGTTTGAAAGCATTAACTGAGCTGATCATATTGATCACTGTTTTGTCTTTTCCTTGCAGCTCTAGATTAAGGTCATTCAACATGTTTGTCACGATGCTTCGGTGGCGGCTTTCGCTTTTGAAGTATGTTGTGTGAAAAATGACTGCTGTACGGACAACTGGGATTTTAGTTCCTTCACCTTTCTCTTTCTCAGCTCGCTTTTCGGCGGGAAGTCGGTGTCGTATTTTCCATGAACAGTCCGAAAATGCCGCTCCACATTTCCCTTCTTTGGTATTGCGATGGTAGAATGGCAGATGAGGCAAACGCACTTTGAAAATGACATTGTGAAAAAAAAGTCCACCTCCCATTCCGTATGAAAGTGATACGTTTTTGTCTTCTTACTTGGTCCAGCTCCCCCACTCATTTTTGATGACCATAAGCTTTCTTTAGTTTAAAAGAAAAAAGCGAGGGCTTAAAATTGGAGGTAACTCGCTGACTAGCTTGTTAGTTTTGCTGCACTTAGCGCCGTTGTTTGCGCATGCGCGGTGACCTAAATGTCAGAAAAATTCAGTTGTCATCTGACTGGCTGCCCTGTATATCAATCAAGTGACGGGATGGATGATAGGCTGATGTCTATTTTTTTAATGTCATGCGATCTACCAATACTACCTTTGCGATCGACTGGTAGATCGCGATCGACGTATTGAGCACCCCTGGCCTAGTGGATACAATCTTGGCTTTCCATGTATGTGGTCAGTGGTTCAATTCCAGCTTGGCACCAATGGCTAAGTTAATGTTTGGCAAAACTATTGTGCAAATGCTATGCTTCTTTTAATGTTGTTTTCACATTAAGAAACACCTTTTTATTGCAAAAGTTAAGAAATTTAACAGTATTAACTGTTCACTGTTTCACTTGTACTTCAAAGACTTAATACGCAAGCCCTTACTGGATCGGGTTAAGATACCATCAGCAATGGCAAAAGCCCTGATTAGAAACAAATATTTGTATTTTGGGTCAACCCTGTCTAGAGTTGTCTACCATTTTGCGGTTTCTGCGTTTGACAAATGCTGCTAATGCCGCACGGTCCCCGGAAATCGCTGCTTGCAGCTATATTTTATATTTGGAACTCTATAGCGCCACCACGTAGCTCAATTGGGGTGAAACTGTAGAGTTCAAGTCTTGATGTTACTCTTAACAGACCTACCAAGTTTCATAACTATCAGTCAAATCGTTTTGGAATTATTAGCATTTTTGTGATAAGCCACGCCCCGTGTGGGGGCTCGTCATTCGGCCATCTTTTAAAATATCAAAATTCTGAAAATAACTTATATAAGGCATGGTCTAACGAGTGTGTATACCAGGGTTCATCTCAATTGGTCAAATCTTGTAGGAGGAGTAGCATTTTAAGTGTTTTACAAAAAATGCTTATTACCGGAAAATCCAATATGGCGGACTTGAGGCAAATTTCTTTGGAATGAGCAAAGGGCCCTGTCTACCAAATGTTGTGACTAAGTGAAACGGGGCGTCGGCAGTGGGTGTGTCAATGTCAGAATTTTGTCACGTGCACTACAGCGCCACCAGGTGTTCAATCTGCATCATAATATAGAGGATCCAAGAGTTTGACAATCCCAACAAGCCTGCCAAGTTTGGTGATTCTAGGCCAAACCAGCTCACGGGAATTTTAGGTGAAAGGGGAGAAAAGAAAAAAAAAAGAATCCGAACAAAAACAATAGGGTACCAGCAGCTACGCTGCTTGGTCCCCTAAAAAAGAATCCGAACAAAAACAATAGGGTATCAGCAGCTACGCTGTTCGGTCCCCTAAATATAGCTGCAAGCAGCTATTCCTGGGGACCGAGCGGCATGGACAGCATTTGTCAAACACAGAGACTGCAAAATGGTAGACAACCCTTGACAGGGTTGACACAAAATACAAATATTTGTTTCTAATCAGCGCTTTTGCCATTCTTGATGGTATCGTAACCCGATCCAGTAAGGGCTTGCATATTATGTCTTTTAACTCCTTTGCGTAGGTGACACCGGCAGGACCTTTTTGCTCAACTGAGACATTTGTTGCTACTGCAGTCAAACTATTTGTGGAAATCACAAACTCTGTTTTAACTTTATTGGTAGACGGTTTGTGACAATTTCTGCTGAATACGGAGTTTCGAAGTGTCACTATTTCCCCGTAGCAAGTCCATTTAACAAGCAACCCTCCACCTAGTCTATACCTACCCATGCGTGACATAGTGGACAATAGCGTCTATGTTTGAGTTCATAAATATATTTATTCATCATATCAAATTAGAATAACGTTATAGCAACGAGATAAACCCAACAATAGCCTGATCGTATGCCAGAAAAGCCGTGAAAATCCCTGCTCACTCTAATGCAAAATAAACTGTGACAGTACTGTCTCATTCTACCATGTATTCTACTAGCAATATATGCTGCTAAATATGAAATAAATGTACAATCCTACCATCGGTTTTACCAGGGCTTGACATTAAGGTAAATTTGCTACTGGCCCTCTGGCCCTTACGTACCTGGCCCCAACATTGTAACCACTGGCCCAGGAAGTATGACCCTGTTAATATTGACTCGGCAAATAAAAATGTTACAATTTGATCTGTTTGCATCAAACCCTGTGGACCAATCCACCACCTGACCCTTGAAGAGTGCTGAATCCCTACAATACACCAAAAATGTACATACTATAGAGATCTACTAGTCCATTTTACTGTATATTTTAAATAATATAACTAAATCTAATTGAACCTAATATATATCTAAAATATAATTAATGTGTTATTGTTATTAATATTATAATTAGGGATGCAGAAATAAATTTAATTTCAATCCAAAATTAATTTGTGTGCCTGCCTTATGCTGAGATTTGGCGCGTGGCTTCCATCTCGCATGCACTACAGTAGCCAAGTATTCACTGAGACAGTGACAGCTAACTTTAACAGCTGACCTCACGTTTCTATGGACGTGTTCTATAAAGAGTCCCTAACAACCAATCTGTCGCGCGATCACCCGAATAGCCTGTGATAACGTTAATGATAAAAGAAAAACAACCAGGTAACGTTATAACCGCGCTCTGTAAAAAGGCGAAATTATTTTTTTAACACATTAATACTCCGATCTGAACCCGGTTATGGCAATACTCTGGTTACCGAAATGGTCATGTAAACACCTTTATCCGATAATGTAAGGTCATAATCCGTGTTTTCGAAACCCGATTAACACCCCTGGTTTTTTGGCCAAACTTTCGATTTTTTGGAGCATGTAAACACCTTTCTCCGGTTTCTTTCGGCTTTTCAAAACTATGCATGTCAGGCAGAAGAGGCGGTGTAACGTCAAAATGATTCCACCCGTCAACATTTGCTATACCTGGGGTTCCTTCAGCATCTCACTTCCAGAATTTTATTATTAAATTTGCATTTCACCGGTGAAAATATATTGTTCAGTGTTACGTGCTTGTGTTTGTACTAGCTAGTTTGTGGCTAGCACATTACATAACTGAAATTTTCGGGAAATTCGCCAGATTTAGAGATCGGTAAAGCTAGCTAGTACAATAATATAAATCAACCACTACTAGCAATTAGCTATAAATAAGTAGCTAATAATTACTAGCTAGCTATAATAATAATAATAATAATAGCCTAACGTAAATTTTTGACGGGCGGATCATTTTTGTCCTTACAACGGGAAGCAGTTAGTAGCTACGTTTTCCACAGAGCTGATTATGGAGAGAATCATGTAAACGCGGCTTTTGGAGTAATCACATTTCTTATGTCCATGTGAACGCAATAAGTTAAATACTGGCGTAAGCTGATCGTTTCCAGTAATCGGATATTGCTGTGCATGTAAACGTACCCACTGTTAATGAAATACATTCGGTCCAATATTTGTGAAGGATTCGGCCGAATCCGAACCATTACAAAAGGACCAAATCCAGCCGAATCCGAAACCGAATATTAATGGATCTGTGCATCCCTAATTATAATATAATATCGTTACACATTAAAAAGTATTGGATGATACTGTAGTCAAGTAGACTGGCTAGCACAGTGTATTCTCAAAACCGCTAGGTGGCAATGTGTATCAAGCTAAGGCACAATGCAAACTTCAGTTTTTGAAACTGGAGCGCTGCCTACTCGGGCGTCTCTGTGAAATAACTACATCGCCAAAACTGAACTGAACTAACTAGCTAGCTAGCTACCTTATCGACTATATATATATTCCACTCACTTGTCTGCATATGCCGGCATTGACTGGCAGAGCTGACAGGAAACCTTATTGCTGACGGGGCCCCAGCTAACCCCACCGCTCCAGCCATTGGGGTTGAAATTTCCTCACCCTCTTCGCCTCATACTCCCTATCACTCTCTTTTTGTTCTTCTGGTGTTTTCCTTTTCTTTCCCGTGTTTTTCCCTGGTGTTTGTCCCTGGCACGGTGGTTTTAGGAACATTTTTTAACTTTCCAAGGCTACGTGCGGTGCGCTATACGAGTGACAGGGGTCTAGTGAGCGTCGATATCTCGAAAAAAATAACTGACCCTGGACCAGTAGCAACTTCACCAAACATTGCGAGTGCTCCCGTTGTCACGGTGATGAAAGGACGCGATCGCAGCTGTGAGATGCGTGCTCACGGCGCTCTGCGATTTCACCGAAGTTTATTCACATCGCATCATTAGTATTGAAGGAAAATAGTGGGAGATTGTCTTTTACTGTATTGTATTTTTAACTGTATTGTATTTTTTTGTATAGCCTGCCTGGCTACTGGCCCCACGGGCCATTGAAAAGTTTAATCAGCTGGCCCGTAGTGGCCCGGAGGGTTCAAAATATGCCGAGCCCTGGTTTTACACATCGATGTTCCTTTTAAAATTCAGTGGTCATTTATTGTCTGGTATAATCAGTTTGAGAAATATACAACACTTTATACCGCTATTACACAATCTGAAACGTCGACGCGTAATTCCCCCATGACCTGTAAAGCCTGTCTCATTCATTACAGTTCATTCTGGTTTAATTGTCGGCTTTTTTATCCAATAGAGTACATCATAACCTTAGCAACGGTATATGCCACATCCTTTTTGATGCTTTGAACAATTTACTACAGCCCAGCATAATGGCGGTTTTCGTTTTAACGGTCTAGTATTACGCAAGCTCTATACAAAACGCATTAGGGAGGAGAGTTTCGCTTTTCCAATATTTAAATATTTTTTCGTCTAAAATACCGTTGGTCTCACTGGCTACATATGTACATTCGTGTTTCCACTCGAGCACTGTATATGTTTGATAGCCCTATTGTTATTTTCGCATTTTGAGTGCATTTCACATACTCTAGTGCAATCGTTAAATGTATTTTTGATGTAGGCTACCAATGTTCATTGAAGATATAACATTTGGCAGCATTTTGCTGATGGTGGAATACTATTTTATGTTCATGTTATCATACATAATATAGGCTATGGTGTATATACTTGTCTCTTAGGGCATGACACATGCTCATTCCAATTTACTGTGCGCTGATATGTGGTAGATTAAGGTAAACATTTCCTTGGAGTCATTATGAATAGGAAAATTTAAATAATTTAAGAAAATATTGAAAAATGCAATCCCAGGACAAAAGTATACATACTGTAGAGTACATGGACAAGTGATGTTTTATTGAGGTACAAGAGTGAATGATTAGGCAACATATTTAGGTGTATGTAACACTGTGATATCAATGTTTTTCATCTTAAGCCATCAAAAGGAGCAAATGTATATGCTTTATAATGGACAAAACTAATTTTATTCATTTTCTGACATGTTTTGCATAGGGGTTTTGGACCCATAGATATCTAACCCCCTATACCGATGAAAATATAGTAATTCCCACTTGAAAATTATGCAAAAGTGAGTTTTATGAGCCAAAACTGTTGATTTGTAGTTAAATATATCATAATTTAGTTTATTTAGAGCAGTGCACAATTTAGCCATTTGAATAGATTTGGAGACACTAATGGACAAGAGGGTACACTGCTATATTTTGCATCCTTGACCTTTAGTAGTTCTGCATATCATCCTCATTTTGCAAAACATGTGGACATGGAGTTTATGATCCAGAAAATGTATATATATATTACCGATTTCACTTATGTAGCTCTCAGCAAACTAAAGAAAAAAAAGTTTTTTTACATTTTTTTCCAAAGTTTCTTTGCATTTGTGGCACTTTAATTTGACTTAAATTATGAAAATAAACAAATCTAAGTGTATTGTAAATGGTACACCTGTCCTGTTTCATTTAAGTCATTTACCAAGTTTATGTGATGCTCACACCTGGAGTTATAAAGCCTTAAACAGAGCACCCCCTAAATAGGTGAAATTTGCCATCTGCGCCAAGGGGTTAAGTACAAGTGAAACAGTGAACAGTTGATACTGTTAAATTTCTTAACTTTTGCATTAAAAAGGCGTTTGTTACTGTGAAAAGAGCATTAAAAGAAGCATAGCATTTGCACAATAATTTTGCCAAACATTAACTTAACCATTGGTACCAAGCAGGAATCGAACCACTGACCTCACGCACAGAAAGCCAAGATTGTAACCACTCGGCCAAAGCAGGTTAAGGGAAATGTGCAGGCCAAATAAGACTTTTGTGTTGCAGTATCAGATTGAATTATTAAATCAGTATGCCAACACAAACAGTTAACAGTTAATATTGTTAAATTTCTTAACCTTTGCAATAAAAAGGTGACGTAGTCCAGCTGTCTCTCGTGTTCGTGTTTGTTAATTTGAATGTGTTTTGTTTAGGGCTGAGCCGAATGCTTCGGAGCTCCGAAGCTTTGTTCATTGGATTGGGATTCGGATCCTAAATTCAGATTGGAATAGTTAGTTTTTTTTCCTAAAAAAAAAAACTTAAGTAAACTAACGTAAAGTATCGCTCCGCCACTGTACTTCCATGGAGAATTTAGGTGAGCACAAAGTAAAGGATTCAACGATAGTTTGACTTCAAAAATTGTGGTATAATCACTGAAAATTACCCCGATAGACTGTCGTCGTATTTTATCTGCTTTGGGTGCACTGTGGAGTGTTTAAGTGTGTTTGGTAGTGGATGCTACCAGTTATCTTAGAGTTGCGCTAGCATTAGCAATGTGTGTATGTCCAAAAGAAGGCACAGCATGGAATTATCTGAAAATGGTGTCCATCAATCAACTACATCATGGGTAAGTCGTAATTGAGACATTATGTCCAAAATTCCAAACTATCCCTTTAACCTCTTCCTACCGAGGGCAAAATAGGCCAATTTTCACCTGTTTTCACTAGTGACAAACAAAGGTGGTTATCTCAAAAACTATAAATGGTATAAATATGGTTCATGGCTTTTATTAAAGCAGACACCTGCAGTATTACGACTAAGCAGTGAGAACTCATAGAAATCCAGTTTTTGATACTTAACTACAACAATTTATGTACAGAAAATATAAAAAAACTAAAAAACGGGTACCTACATTCAAGTTTAAGAATTTTTACCTGGGGAGCTACAAATGCTATGGAGGAAATGACTCATCTATCTGATTCATCAATATGCTGCCTACCTCTGGTAACAATCTGGTGTCAATATCTCAAACCATTCAAATTTTTACAGGGTTTTATTCAGGTGAACCTTTTTCGTTATTCAAATGGTGCCAAATGTGCCAAAAATGGCAATGTTCCAGAAAGGTCTCAATATGATTTATTTTTTAGGTTTTTACAATAAAATGAGATAATTTGTCAATATTGGCAATAAAAGTTAATTTTTAGACGTGTTCTTGGTGCTCTTCATATTACACAACTAACTACCCGAGGTCACAAAAAGCTGTCAAAACCCATGTAGCAGCACAATGAATCTTGTGTATTTCACCAGAGCCCCATTAGCCAGAAATGAGTCCAGGTATATGCAAACAGGTTTTCAAATGAATAATGGGAATAGTATGAAACTTCCCTACACATTACTGCTTGCCAGTCCTGTCCTTTATTCTGTTGCCACCTCCTACGACGGGGACGTTGGGGTTGGGTTTTAGGAGGCAAAACTTTATACATGACAAACATATATCAACTATATACAAGTGCACTAAGGTGTACTACTAAAAGTGCAGTGGATAAAAAAATCAAAGGTCCACCAGTTTCCTAGATAAAATAAAAACACCCCTGCTGTAACAAATAAAAAGATCCTTGCCCTCTAATTGCTGAAGTTACCGTATTTACACAAAGAAAGTACAAAATGGCAGTGTCCAAAAAGCTTGAAAAAATGAACTAAAAACAAAAAAAAGGCAAAGGATCAAAACATGGGGGTGGAGGGTGAGGAGAGATTATTTAACCATTCATACAGAAGCCATTTAGACTACACATTCCCTCAGGAGAGCAATCAGCATCATTACAAACCCCACTAACCCACCATGTCCACCATGTTGATATACCCATTAGTCCTCCTTATCCAACAACAATCAACAATAATAATAATAAACAAGTACTCCCTCATACCATGCATAAATTGCCATTTTGTTTCCCTGCACAGCCTTCTGTACTGCATACAGAACAATTTACTCATGTGGAACAATGACTTTACTAAACACTTCCAGAAGCCATTTCACACTCAAAAAAATCGATTTAGTAGCTCATCTCAGACACAAATAGATAGCTAGCTTGTTACCTGTAATTTTGCTTGCTAGCTTGCCACTGTAAAGGTAATACTATCTATATTAATTTAGCTGAGAGGGACCGATTTTATGCATAAGTATATAAGGTTAGTTAGCTTCACAGAAGAAACACAGGGATTTGCGCATTGCAGCTCAAATACACCCTAAGTTTATTATCATACCGTTGGAATGTGCAATTTTTAATATTAATTGTATGAAAAACAATAAAATACAGTTGACAATGTAATTACGAACACGCATGGCATTGCGTGAATTCACACTGGTATATCGAAATATCGGTAATACCACCAGCCCTAACAACGTTACCTGCCATGGCGAAATTCAATGCATTTATAGCATAACACTGTTAGTATGATAAAACAACTTACATGTCAGCAACATCATCATTGAGTCTCCCTCGGCAAAAACATCTTCTGGCTTATCCAGTTCGTCTAGCACTTGATGCACGGATAAACACCTCAAAAATCTCAACATAACTACACAAAAACTGTATCAAAAATACTCTAAAGTCAAAAAATTTAACTGCAGGTCTTACCTAATTAATTGTTCTTTACTAACCGGAACGTAGCTAAGTAAATTATGAACAAGCAAAGCTAAATGATAAGCTAACCCTATTGCGCTCTAATGCGTCCGCATACTACAGTGAAACCTAACCCTCTGTTACGCACTGCGATAACTTGTATATTTTGAATCGGATATGATGTATGAGCACTTATTTTTTATTTTATTTTTTTTATTTTTTTATTTTTTTTTATTGCCCACCACCACCCCCCCGCATTGGGGGACCCTGCTTAATTCTTTAATTATTATTATTATTATTATTATTATTATTTTTTCTCTCTCTCTCTCTTTTTTCTTTGCACTGTAGCCAACACTATAAGACCCCGAAAGAACAGAAAAGGACAACAAAGCACAGGGTCACCCCACACCCCAAAAGCAATACTCCTCATACAGAACTGACAAAGAACAGGAAAAGATCGAAATAAAACTAGAACAAACAATCAAACAAACGAACAAAACAAACTAGCAAAAACAAAGAAAAAAAAGAAAAAAAAACATTACAAGAAAGAAAAACAACACAAACAAAAAAGAAAAAAACAGAAACAAAACATGCCTTATCTTATCTCCGAATTGCAATCTTGATCATTCCCAACCCTCACAACGAGATAATATTTTCCATTTATTGGCAAAGCCATCCCTCTCATATTCCCCAGCAATAATTCCTTCCAAGATATAATAATGTTTCACATATTTTTTGAACATGGTTAGATTCAGCTCATTAACATTTTGTGACTTAAAAATAAAATCCTTGGCCAGCAGTATTACTATATCTAGCAACATATTGGAGTCAGTGTTAAAATTACCCAGCATGACAGTTTCAGGAGATGTCCTAAAATTCTTTGATATGGGGCTCATCCATTTTTCTATTGACATCCAGAACTGTGCTACTGTAGGACAATACCAGAAAAGATGTAATAAATCTTCTTCCTCTTCCCCACAAAAACGACAGTATCTAGAGTCCTCAATACCCCAAATATTAAGCATTTTCTTTGTCGGTAGAAATTTGTAAATAATCTTTATCTGGAACATGCGTAGTTTGGAGTCTACTGTTGTATTATAAATTAAATTAAAAACTATATTCCAGGGAATAGGAATATCAAATTGTTCCTCCCAGAAATTACGAAATTTATGTGGAACAGCACTCAAATTCCTACCCTGCAAGAACCAGATATACACATCTTTATTTATTTTACATTTATTTAACCATTTATACTCTCTAATCTGAGGTCTACACACAAGGAGTTTCTCTTTCGTTGTCATCTTTTTTTTCCATTTTACCGGAATTGCTGTCAACAGTTGGTTGTATTGAAACAAGGTGCACAATTTCCCAAAAACAGCACAAAACTTTTTGAAATCATAGAGGCACCCATTTACATCCATCAGATCATTAATAAATACAATTCTGTTTGCAATAAATGACAAGTAAAAAACAGGTTTTCCCCCTATCAATATATTTGAATTTAACCATAACATCTGGCTTAGGATCTCATTTTGCCTATCCGGAGGATGATATTGGAACTGTAACCATGCCATTATTGATTCATTTGTAAAAGTTGAGACATTTCTTAAGAACTCCTTGGTAAACCAAAATAAATGTGTAACTTTCAGCTGAATAAAAGGAAACAGATTTGTTTTAAAGATGGGTTGAAGACTTTCTAAAATTTTGCTGTATGTCCAGCATTTATTGTTATATAATTTCTGAATCCATGATGCTTTCAATGACTGATTCAGGGCTTCAATATTAACTAGGTTAAATCCACCTCTATCATAATAGCATTATAAATATATTTCCGTTTTACTCTTTCAGGTTTACCATTCCATAAAAATTTGAATATTTTTGCCTCATATTGCTTATAAAACCCCTGATCAGGCGATGGTAGGGATAAAAATAAATAGATGAATTGAGACACAACTAAGGTATTAATTAGAGTCACTTTACCATAAAGAGACAGTGCTTTACCATGCCACGGCAAGAGTATCTTATCAATCCTCGTGAACTTTTTGTAGAAGTTAACTTTAACCAAATTAGCCATTTTTTCTGGTATAGTAATCCCAAGCATATTCACAGGACCATCGCTCCATTTTACTGGAGCAGAAGAATGCAGCTTCATATTAGAATATTTTAGAGAACCAATCCTTAAGATCATACATTTATCGTAGTTTGGTCTCAAGCCGGATATTACAGAAAAGTTATTCAGATCTTCAATAAGGGCTGCCAGTACTGTCTGTTTTGGTTGTATAAAAAAAGTTGTATCATCGGCATATAAGGAAATTCTTGTTTCAAGTCCATTGATGTTTAGTCCTATTATATTAGTATTATTTCTAATTCGATTAGCTAAGGTTTCTATAACAATAATGAACAGATATGGTGACAGAGGGCAACCTTGTCTAACACCACAAAACAGTTCAAAGCTCTTAGATAAATGTCCATTGTTGATTACTTTGCTTCGGGGGGTTTTATATAGGACTTCAAACCATTGAATAAAAGACGAACCGAAATTAAAATTTTGAAGGCATCTGTAGATATAATCCCACTTTATTTTATCAAAGGCCTTCTCAAAGTCAGCCACAAACAGTAAGCCTTCCTTTAATTCCTTTTCATAATAATCAATCGTTTCTAACACATGTCGAATATTATCCCCAATATATCTACCAGCAATAAAACCAGATTGTTCCATTTTTATAACGAGACCAATCACCTTTTTCATTCTTAAAGCAAGACATTTGGAGAGAATACGTGTATCACAGCATAATAACGTCAAAGGTCTCCAATTCTTTAAATTTAGAGGATCCTTGTCCAGTCCGTTAGCATCCTGTTTCAATAACAAGGAAATCAAACCCTCCCTCTGTGTGGGAGACAATTCACCTTTTGCATAAGAATAATTAAAACAGGTAAGAAGCGGGGCCCTTAATCTCCCCAAAGAAAGACTTATAAAATTCAATGGGGATCCCGTCTAGTCCAGGAGATTTCCCTGTCTGAAATGAATTTATGGCCAAGAGGAGTTCTTCTTCAGATATTAACCCTTCACAAGTAGATTTTTGTATTCCATTTAATTTTACAGTATTAACTGGAAAGAAGTTACTACAATCTAATTCTGTAAGGGGTGTTGGTTGCTGATTAAAAGAAAAAATCTCACTGAAGTAACTAACTTGTTCTGCTAAAATCTGTTCAGGGGACGTTATATATAAATTATCTGTTGATAACAATTTAACTACATTTTTCCGATGATGATTCCTATTATTAAATCTAAGGAAAAAAGCGGTACATTTTTCCCCTTTCTCCATCCAAATAGCCTTTGATCTCTGAATAATAACATTAACTTTCTCAGCGTGTAGCCTTTCCAACTCAATCTGTTTATCTTTTAATAAAAGGAGTATTGTCATAGAAGGATTGGATGTCATGTCTATTTCTAGATTCAACTTCTCTATCTGTTCAGTTAGCCTACTCTCCTTTTGGAGGTGTTTTTTTTTGGTCTACGATGACCAGTTTAAAACATGCCCTCTAATAACACATTTAAAAGCATCCCAAACCATGTGGGGATCAGCTGTCCCCTCATTGATTTGAAAATATGTAGAGATAAAAGTCTTTGTATTCTCTATGAATTCAGGATCTTTAAACAGCTGTTGATTAAATTTCCAGTAACCTCTACCTCTAGGAAATTCACTGGTAGTCAATTCTAACATAATGAAAGCATGATCTGATCTAAATCGATCCAAAATTTTAGCCTGTGATACAGTAGCAACTAAAGCAAATGCGATAAGAAAATAATCTATCCTACTTGCCTGTTTATTCCTACGCCAAGTATATCTCTTTAATTCAGGATTCCTAAGTCTCCAAATGTCAACCAGATCAAGTGAGGCCATGCATTCTGATAAAGCTTTAAATGCTTTGGGGTGGTAATTATATTGACTAACACTTTGTCTATCTAGACCAACATTTAATACTGTGTTAAAGTCCCCAACAATTATAAAATTTTCATTACAAAAATCATTAATTAAAATTGAGCTAATCTCTTCAAAAAAGGCTGCGTCATCGTTATTGGGAGCATATATATTTAAAATGATACATCTTAATTCATCAATTGAAATATCAATTAAAACCCATCTTCCTTCGGTGTCACTATGAACTGAATGAATAGTATGTTGAATATGACTTTCTATCAAAGTTAGAACCCCCTTTTTATTTTTAGAGCCATGACTGAAATAGATCGGCCCTCCCCATTCATTCTTCCATACAGTTTCATCCTCTAAAACAGAATGTGTCTCCTGTAAACATATGATGCCATAGGATTTTTTGTCCTGAAGCCTAGTCAAAACTTCTCTCCTTTTAACCAAATCAGCCAGTCCATTGCAGTTGTAGCTTGCAATTGATATACTGTTATTATACATAGGGAAGTATATGGGTTTGATAAATAATCATTATACATTCCAAAATCTCTGTATCTATCCAATCTCTGTCACTTGTTTTTCCATTCTCATTTAAGAGAGAAAAAGCACTTAACCTCTGGGTCCATAAAGCCATAGCCATTCTCAAGATAGCTTTAGCGTTTCCAAAAAGGACTAAGAATAGGGCACAAGGAACATAAAACATATGAGCACTTATTTGAAAGATAACAGTCTTGGCTATTGGCTCAAAAATTCACAGACAGGTTTAAGACCCAATGGGAGAAAAACGAGACTGAATCTGGAGGCTGCCCCCAACCAGTCATTCCCACTTCGGATAGGCCTACTGTGCTATCAATCAAGACAATGCACCCAATTGACGACGGTCTGACAAAAAACTCAGCAGTCAAGTCCCAAACAGGTTTGTCGAAAACAAACTAAGCTAAGGGGTTGGTACTCACTCAACTGGCCGAGTTTCACAATGCTGAACGGAACACAGCCGAACAGAATAGTTTACCAACGCATTGTTTATGGAGTGGCAGCAAGCTGCAATAAATGTTTGGTAATTAGGTCTGAGTTTACAACGTTATTTACGAAGTTTTAACTCGACGTTTTGGGCTTAAAAACCACTTTCCTAGAAAGAATGGATATATCTTAAGGATATTTAATCAAAATATTGAGGTTAGCAGTTTATTCTCTATTATTAAATTAATGAAATATAAACTTTAATAACTTCCGTAACGCCCGCGTTACCGCTAGGGGGCGTTTGGTATTAAGAGGTTAAGGAAGGCCCGTGATCTGAGTGTACACACCAAGTTTCATGCAAATTGCTTGAATTTTGTAGGAGTAGCAACAGTGTTTTACAAAAAATGCTAATTTGCGGAAAATCCAATATGGCGGACTTTATGGGTCCTTGAGGCAAATTTGTTCGCCATGAGCAAAGGGACCTGTATACCAACTTTTGTGACTAGGTGAAACGGGGCGTCGGCAGTGAACAAGTGGCATGAGCAGCATTTGTCAAACACAGAGGTTGCATTCGAATAGTTAAAAAAAAAAAAAGCTCCTTTTTCCTTTCCTTGCAACTTTTCCTTGACCTCGCCAGAAAACGTCATGGGGGTCAAGGAAAAGTTGGAAGGAGAGATTTACAAAGAATCTAGCGTCTACTGTAGAATTCAAACATCTTTCTCTACCTTGCGTCATGCTGCGACCTCGTCGTATTGACGTGACTGTTCAACATAGCAAACTACAAATTACGACAAAAGGCGCATCATTGCCATCTGCATTTCACTTGAACTGTTTGTTTTATCTCTGCAAAATTTAGCCTCTTAATAAATTTGGTGTATTTTTTGATTGTGTCATTGTTTGTTTACTTTCTATTATAAGCCACTACTAACTAACAATACTAGCGATTCACATTTAGATTTCTGGCATTTCTCAGATGTTCGCCTTGTTGTTTGAATTTGGTAATTCAGTAGGTTCCGGAAAACACTGATGCTTATGTAAACATTGCATTGTGGGGCGGAAATACTACCTTCCTTCTGAAAAGGATAGTCCAGAGCATCCTTTGTGAAAGGACGGATAAAAGGAATAGTGAAGCTCCTTTTACTTCTCAATATAAGAAATTTGAACAGTCCTTAGCATGGCTGCCCGGGAAATATTTCCGGTTCATGCTATCTAAAGGATCCTTCCTTGCTCAAATTTGACTATTCGAATGCAGCCAGAGACTGCAAAATGGTAGACAAATCTAGACAGGGTTGCCATTGTTGATGGTATCTAAACCTGATCCCGTATTTTGCGTATTTTAGGGCTTATCGTAAATTCTTAATTTTCCTAGTAGCCTACTCCATTATTATGGTGACATTGTGTTATGTGTGAAAACCGTAACCCGAACAGAGCTGAAATGCACATCCTCTTTGTTGCAAATGAATCAAGGAATGTTGCCCGCTAAACCGCAACAGGACAACATAGGTAGGCCTACACAGACAGATGTTTTTGTCGGCTTTTGTGTGAGATTGAGACTAGTGACGACGTTTGAAAAGAAATGTTAGTTCAAAACATGTCATCAATGGCACAGTTATGAATAGATTTTTTACATTACTGCAACAACGCGCTCTGTACCAGATCATATTTTGCGTGAAAACCTTATTTTCTGTGTCTGACAAATGTTCCCATGGCCAACTGTGTAAACGTGACCTGCAGTAAATCTTTTGTTGGTCGGTAGTATCGTAAGCTACTGGGCCATGTCGGGGGCCTTTTACGTCTTTTAAGTTTTTGTTTTTGGGTTTATTGATTGTATTTATTGATTGTTTTATTATATAAAAAAATTTAAAATTAAAAACAAATTCACCGACGAGCCAACTTAGGCTGAATGGCCTGTTGCCGTCGAACCCTTTTATTATGTTATGTTTATGTTAAGTGAAACAGTGAACAGTTAATACTGTTACATTTCTTAACCATTGCAATAAAAATGTGTTTCTTCATGTGAAAACAACATTAAAAGAAGCATAGCATTTGCACAATAGTTTTGCCAAACATTAACTTTGCCATTTGTGCCAAGCTGGAATCGAACCACTGACCGAACACATGGAAAGCCAAGATTGTAACCACTAGGCCAAAGCAGTATAGTGGGGTTTGGTCACTTTTATTCAGAATTAATTAAGTTCAACACTCAATTAGAATTCTATACGTCAGTAGAGCCCAACTTAGTGAAATAACGTTGACACGACAATGGGTTGGAAAAATGACATATGTTTTATTGGCTACAACTATGAATATGTGAATAATAGAAACAATAATTGATATAACAATCTTAATCAGAGAAAATGATAATTATGTGACGGCTAAATATAGAAGCTAACAGTCCTACCATTAACAAAGGTTAGTTTGTGTTATGGGTTAATGACATGCTAAACTATATTTTGTGGTTAGCTCGTTTTATCAGTCTCATACATATAAAGTTTTAACAGTGTAAAACTATAAGGTCAGGGAAATTGGCTATTCCCGACCGAAACGTGCATAGCAAAACAAAATACAAACAAAAGTAGGAACCAGCAGTAAAATAACCTCAATTGGGTATTACAGGTTTTATGCTAGCCTATCAATTGATGTCAGTGCTAAATAAAATGTGTTTCAATACTTAACGGTAACAAAGGGAGGCCAGTCCTGATTCCGTAAGTGATGTCAGCTCGTCAGCTGGTCCAAGGTCCTGGCAGGTGCGTGGACTCCTGGAGACTTCTTCACCGAAGTCAGGTCGCAACAGGTTTCCAGTCAGGTCGATGTGGATGTGCACAGATCTCCACTTGGGTCCGGCCGCAAGGGAGATATTAGAGGAACAGTTTGAAGAAACGTGTCCTGAAAACAGCTGTTGAGAATAAACCAGCTTGGGTTATTCTGTGGACGGTGGCAGGCCAACTCTGTCTCAGTGATCAGGCGAGATGCGGGTTGGGAAACACAGAAGTCCGTCAGGGTTTCAGTGGTGCGTCTGGTCGTGGTAAGACTGCGTCTTTCCCATCAGAGCCGTCCGGGTTCAGTGGTGCGTCTGGTACGGGTAAGAATGCGTCTTTCCCATCAGAGCCGTCCGGGTTCAGTGGTGCATCTGGTACAGGTAAGACTGCGTCTTTCCCATCAGAGCAAA
Source organism: Synaphobranchus kaupii (assembly GCA_029718625.1). Classification (NCBI taxonomy): domain Eukaryota; kingdom Metazoa; phylum Chordata; class Actinopteri; order Anguilliformes; family Synaphobranchidae; genus Synaphobranchus; species Synaphobranchus kaupii. The sequence goes on along the minus strand of CM056384.1, from coordinate 11,940,707 downwards.
GCTGGTAAAGTTACATGGGTTTTTATAGTCAAAATCCCTTTGATCCCAATTGGTAGATGGCTTTAGGGCACTCATACAATAGATTGGCTCATTCCCTTGGAACCAACAATGAGACATAGATGGACCAGCTATTTCCAATCACCTCAGGGTGTGCGTTTGTGTGTTAAAATTGGGTCCCCCCTCTCCTTCTCTAAAGAGGGGGGTGTTCCTGCCCAACCCGGTGCCTGATCGATCAAGCAGTCTGTGTTCATCTCAGAGTCACATGTCAGTTTATCTCCACCAGAACAACCTGCTCGACCCTCATCAGTCCGACTTCAGAACCGGGCATTCCACTGAAACTGCGCTCCTGGCTGTGACCGAGGCACTCTCCTCTGTCCTGATTCTCCTTGACCTGTCTGCAGCGTTCGACACGGTCAACCACAAACTCCTGATCTCCACACTGGCTGAGATGGGCATCTCTGGAACTGCCCTCTCTTGGTTTACATCCTATCTCACAGATAGATCCTACCAAGTCTCCTGGAAGGGCTCTGTCTCTGCACCTCATCCACTTCTTACAGGAGTCCCGCAGGGATCTGTACTGGGTCCTCTGCTGTTCTCCATTTATACTAAGTCTCTTGGTTTGGTTATTAATTCACATGGCTTCTCTTACCATAGTTATGCTGATGACACTCAACTCTTCCTCTCTTTCCCTCCCTCTACTCCACAGGTAAAGGAAAGGATATCTGCTTGCCTGGCTGACATCTCTGAGTGGATGTCTAGCCATCACCTGAAGCTGAACCTCGACAAGACTAAGCTGCTCTTCATGCCATACAAGACCTCCCCGCTCCTAGACCTGTCCATCACCGTCGACGGAACCGTGGTGACCGCCTCCCGCTCTGCAAGGAACCTGGGGGTGGTCCTGGACGATCAGCTGGACTTCAAAGAACACATCAGGGCAATGGCACGGTCCTGCAGGTTCCTCCTGTACAACATCACGAGAATTTGGCCGTACCTGACCACCTACTCCGCCCAGCTTCTTGTCCAGACCATGGTCACCTCACGTCTGGACTACTGCAACTCCCTTCTCGCAAGCCTACCAGCCTGCGCCATTCTGCCCCTACAACTGGTCCAGAACGCGGCTGCTCGGCTTGTGTTCAACCTCCCGAAGTTCTCGCACGTCACCCCCCCTGCTGAGGTCACTCCACTGGCTGCCGGTCGTGGCCAGGATCAGGTTCAAAGTTCTGACCCTGGCCTACACTGCAGCCAAAAGTTCAGGCCCCTCCTACCTACAGGACTTAATCCAGCACTACTCTCCTGCTCGACCACTTCGCTCTGCTGCTGCAGGGCGACTTGCACTTCCCCCCCTCCGTGTTAACGGCTCTCGCTCGTCCCGACTGCGGAGCTTTTCTACCCTAGCTCCCCAGTGGTGGAACAAACTCCCCACTCTGCTGCGCTCAGCTGAAACACTGTCTGTTTTTCGTCGTGGTCTGAAAACGCACTTTTTCAGACTCCACCTCGACTAAAATACCTATATAGGGCCATTCTATAGTACTCGCTTCCTGTTTTTTTTGCTTGTTTTCTATTTAACTTGTGTTTTTGGTTATTTTATAGTTCAGAATGTATAGCTGACTGTGTGTAATACTCATGTTTATTACTAGGGATAGCTTATACGCTGTGAGAAAATTGTGTTTTGTCGGATTTGCTTTGTAGTCGCGTCAATGACCTTCAATATGCACTTATTGTACGTCACTTTGGATAAAAGCATCTGCCAAATGATTGTAATGTAATGAAGAATTGGGACAGACACTCCATTGATCAGGAATGTTAATTGTGAATGACTCCGCAGGAGGCCCAGTCTCATGATCAGAAAGCCAGTCCCAAAATGTCCCCGTGTAACCATTACAGCAGGTTAACAGAAACATGCAGGCCAAATAAGACTTTTGTGCTGCGGTATCATATTGTGTTGGCTTACTGGCTTCACAATTCAAACAGTTAACAGTTAATATTGTGAAATTTCTTAGCCTAAAAAAACTTGTTTTATGTTAAAAGATTCTTAGCATGAAGTGCACACTGTGTGCTTCTAAAAAATGTTAGGAACAGGTGGGGATTGAACCACCAACCTACTACACAGTAGTACAATGCCTTAACCACTAAGCTACAGGAACTTTCACAGTTGGTATGGTAGGTAGACAACCTGTTAAGGGGCAATTCCAGCGTTATGGATGTGACATTTAGACACAAAATGACAACCAAAATCTCTCCGAAAAATTACTGTACTTACATGATAAAAACTGTTAATGCATATTCTCATAGCACTTACTTGGTTGAGTGGAAGGGCCAAATAAGTAATTTCAAATATATTGTTAAGTGAGAAAAAAAATTACAAATAACTTGTGTTATGGATGTGATGCAAAAAGACAGGTATTTGGGGGGCGACTATACACTTTCTAAAAATTCTGTGAATTTTAAAGACTAATACAGAAAGTTTGGTATCCATGTGATGCAGGAGGCTTGGCTGAACATAAAAATAACAATTTTGAAAATGTGTGTATTTTCACATTGATCTCTATGAGGAAAAACCAGCGTGATGGATAACAACATTGCGTTCTGGATGTGACGCATCTGAAATACACAGTGTTTGACTATAGTCTTCCCAATAAAATTCTATCATAGCACATTAGTTGTCATAAGAAATGGTCCTGAATGTCAGTTTTAGAATGTCAGACATTTAGAAAACCACCTGAAAGGGTTTTGAATGTTTTCAAGATGGCTGCCAAATAGCATTGATTTCAATGGTAATGGGACTAATTTTGAGGGTATTTCTTGTTATCTCATACATTTTATTAGATTTCAAAATAGCCACTGTTAATATTCAGGCTCTGAATACTTAAACGGATCGTTCACCCATTTTGAAAATTTTTATATTGTTTTACTTACCCCCAAAATAGTAGCTATGCAAGGCTGTAGTGATGCTGTCCTGGTCTCACCTTTGTAGCTAAACCTCAATTGGAACAATGCTAACGATTAGCATCTTGCCATTGGATTTAATGGACCCCCTGCTAACATTTGTTGAAATAACTGCCTAAATCCACTAAAATTGTTTAATAAAATAAAGATTTAGTTTGATGGTACAGTATGTAGTATAAATTTTATATGCTGAAATAGCGTATGGAAAAGTTTCCAGTTGTCGAGCAATGCGCTGTTCCTAGGTGGTTCGCGCGAGGGAGGATGGAGTGTTTCACTTCATAAACACAACAAGCTTACCATAGAAGCAGCATGCCTTAACGTTCTCGCGCGGAGTGATACTAAAAGTTACTGGCTCCCCTACCGGATGTACCGGACAAGTTAAATCTAAACAGAGCTAGGCTGAAACGACATAATCATATACAGTAATTTGAGTGAAAATATTGTCCTTGTGCACTTGGTGCATTTTTGTTTCCAACAACGACACTTGTAAAACTGTTGTTAAACCTTATTTGAGTGGATTTAGGCTGTTATTTAAACAAAAGTTAGCAGGGGGGCGATTAAATCGAATGGCAAGATGATAATCGTTAGCATTGTTCCAATTCAGGTTTAGCCAATTTTAGCTACAACGCTGCGACCAGGACAGCATCACTCTAGCCTTACATACTATTTTGGGGGTAAGTAAAACAATATACGTTTTTTCAAAATGGGTGAACTATCCCTTTAACCTCCATCTTAACCTTCACTTTTCAAAAATGGCTCCTGAACCCCGGTGTTATGGATTTGACATTTGTACATAAAAAGACAAAATGTCATATCCAAAATGCCATAGTTCTAAATGTCTCACAGGATTTGCTAATCAAACATAAATGATGTGTAGCCTATAGAACCCCTTTGGGTATGTGTGCGCATAATATAGCTTCTAAATAAAGGTATCTTGTAGAAATCCTTTTGAAAACACTGGGCTAGCCCTCCAAAAGAGTCAGTCAGGTGCCTTTTATTATAAAGAATCAATGAAAAGTGGTGTAATTTTCTTATTATAAACCTGAAATTGTAACACTATTTTAAGTTGGATAAAGCGTTCATTATTTTCACTTGTTTTAAAAAATGGAATTGAGTTAACTCAATTTTAGGTTAAATCATTTTGAATGTTTATGCTGTAACTAGCTAGCTAACCAGCACTCATACTTCCTCTCCATGTTACATGTCCATCATCTTTTAAAAATATTTTTTATAAATGATTGATCTGTCATCACAGATCCCCTAGGTAAAAACATTTATGTGTTTATTTTCATATTCAAAGTACATGTACACTGAATTATAGCCTACCTGTTTTCTTTGTCTTTTGCTTTGAACAAGCTCAGTTGACAGTTTAGGTCGTAATTCACCACAGGACTGACAACCTCAGTTAACGAGCTTGAGTGCATTATGAGAGACAGGACTGACTAATAGCACCTGAAGGCATAAGAAATAAACTCCGGTGCATGGATGAAGCAAATTAGTGGGGCAAACTTAGATTTTCATTTTATTTGTTGCCTTACACATGCAGTTTGGCTTTAGTGTAATAGGAAAACATCACCTTTTCCCTCAATATAAATAAAAAACTACACATTACTTCAGTCCAAATATAGGAATACACCCAAATTGGATCTCATGGACCCACCTAGATAACTTAGCTTGCTTACACATCAACCGTTGGTAAGCAGAAAGTATAGCGTGTAGCCTACGTTTTATTATCCTGTTATTCCGGCTTGTGAGAACTAGGGTTCAGATACTGAAACCAGGTACCACTATGGCACCGGTACTTTCCGGACCCAATCGCAGATTTAGGTGCCTCATTTTGGTATCCTACTTCAAAATACAATACATTCAATTCAATTAAATTCAATTTTATTTGTATAGCGCTTTTTACAGAGAACTGTCACAAAGACGCTGCACAGGGAAACAGAAGGAAAATTGAACAAAAAACCAGGCCTTAGCCCCCAACCAGAAAAATGAGGTAAACATCTCCCTGGTAGGGGAGAAAAAACACTGAACAGTGGTGAGAAAAAACTCCCCAGTGGGAAGAAATCTCGGAAGGAACCTGGCTAGAGGGGGGGTGCCCATCCTTCACTGGCCGGCCCAGTTTAGACTAAAGGTGGACTGAATGGTAATAGTCAATTCGATAATCAGTTCAACGGGGTGGGGAGATGCATCTTGGACTCCGGTTGCGTGAAGTCGGAAGGATAAACCAAAGGAGGGACAGGTCCGAAGCAGTCTGAAAACTCAGGGTGAGGGGCATAAATGGAGCAGTCTGCAAAGGTCAGCCCCCCCCCCCCCGACATCCTTAACTATAGGATTGACTGAAGAGGTATGTTTGTAGCCTACACTTAAAGACATAAAGTGTGTCTGAAGCCCGTACATACATGGGAAGATTATTCCATAAAAAAAGGAGCTCTGTAAGAGAAAGCTCTGCCACCCATTGTAATTTTAGATATAATAGGAATTTTCAAATAGCCAGCACTTTGAGAGCGAAGTAATCTAGTAAGGAATGAGTAAGTCACTAAGATATTCAGGGGCCAAGCCATTTAAAGCTTTAAACGCTAGAAGTAAAATCTTGTAGTCAATTCTGAATTTGACAGGCAGCCAATGAAGAGTTTTGAGCACCGGGCTGATATGCTCCCATTTCTTGGTTCTAGTAAGAACCCTAGCAGCTGCATTCTGTACAAGTTGGAGACAATTCAATTCAGGGCTGAGCCAGTGCAACCAGACAATAATGCATTGCAGTAATCTAGTCAAGAGGTTACAAAGGCATGAACCATTTTTTCAGCATCCTCCAGGGACAACACCTTCCTTAATTTAGATATATTCCTCAGGTGGAAGAAGGCCATTCTTGTGATATTGTTAATATGGGGCTGAAAGGAGAGATCTGAATCAATAATTACACCATGGTTTTTAACAACCTTGTTGGCAGAGACAGAGAAGCAATCTAAATTTAAAGGAAGCTGTAAGAATTTATCTCGAAGGGATTTGGGACCTAATACTAGGTCTTATCTGACTTCAATAAGAGGAAATTTTGGGTCATCCAGGCCTTTACATCTTTGAGACAGGTCTCTAGTTTAGACAACTGGTCGACTTCACCTGGCTTAACTGATATATAAAGTGTGTCATCTGCGTAGCAGTGGTAGTTAACACCATGTCTGCTTATAATGTTCCCAAGAGGGAGCATGTAAAGAGAAAAGAGCAGAGGACCAAAAACTGATCCTTGTGGTACTCCAAAGTTCACCTTAGAAAATTCAGAGGACTGACTGTTTACCCTAACAAACTGGGATCTATCATAGAGATAAGATTTAAACCACATAAGAGCATGCCCGGTGAGACCAACTAAATTTTCTAGCCTGCGGAGGAGAATATGGTGGTCTATAGTATCAAAGGCAGCACTCAGGTCAAGTAAAAACAAGAGTAGAAATACAGCCACAGTCCAGAGAGAGGAACAAGTAATTCATTACTAGGGCAAGGGCGGTCTCTGTGCTATGGTGCTTCCTAAACCCAGATTGAAACCTCTCATACACGTTATTAGTATGTAAAAATGAAGAAAGCTGTTGCGCTACACAGGCAATATCTCCTTCAATAACTCTGTGGGTATGGGGTCTAGAAGACAGGTGGATGATTTTGAAGTAGAAACTAACTTAGTTCGCTCAAGTATTGGAGTAAACGATTCAAGACAGCGTGTCTAGGAGGCAGTTCTATATCGTCAAAACCATGGTCACTAACTTGTGATCTTTTTCCTAATTCCAATAATTTTACTACTAAAGAAATTCAAGAAATCATTACTACTACATGAGACTGGAATTTGAGGGTTAGTTGCTGCATGATTATTAGTTAGTTCAGCAACTGTTCTGAATAGAAATCGGGGATTGGTCTTATTTTCTTGTATAAGCTTTGAAAAGTAAGAGGACCTAGCATTGGAGAGAGCATGCTTATAGGTACTAAGACTCTCTTTCCAGGCCAAGTGTAAAACCTGCAGTTTAGTGGAACGCCATTTGCGTTCAAGCTGCCGAGTCTTTTGTTTAAGAGCCCGCGTGTGGTCGGTGTACCAAGGGGCAAGCCTCTTCTCAATTACTTTTTTGCTTTTTAACAGAGCAACTACAGTAGCTAATTCCTCTGCCAGATCATTGGTTGACAGGGAGCACATGAGCTGCCGCTTAAAATATCCACCGTTTTACACCGCCCTCGCTCCAAAACGCAAGTTACAGGCAACAGAAGCATCGCTCAACAATGCCCCAGCTCGCTAACATTGCATTCGCTCTGTCGACTCAGTCAGTGACAGCAGCAGGTACCGTAAGTATCCTACCCAAAAAGATTTAAACAATAAGATGTGCCTATATGCAATTAAAAGTACGTTCTTTAATGTCATCATTTGATATTTATTTTAAAGAAGGTAGTCTCTCGGTTCAGACTTTTAAAAGTCAAAATCTAAATGATACCCATCCCTGTGAGAACGTCGTCATTTTATGAAGCGTCCGTAACTGTAAAGTCTGTAACGTTCAAAAAGAATACTGACAGTAAGAAAAACGATAATAGATCACATATCACCTCGGTGAAAGTTAACTTTGCATAGAAAGTTTTAATACAATCCTATTTTAAATGCATGTTTTCCAAAAACATTTCCTCAAAAACGTTACGGACGTGACCTTGTCGGTCGCATTCAGCGCCTCATCTTCACAAGATTCCAGAATTGTAAACTAAAATTTCACACGCTTAAATTGGATTCATATTGATTTATTTACCTCTCAATTTTATAAAAAAAACACTGGGGGATAAGTGTGAATGAAAAAACAAGTTAGATGAGCCATTTCCAAAAGCCATTAAATGTGATTGACTGAAAAGCCATATTTTTGTGACACTGCAGCCTAGTAATAACATGCAATTTTGTAAATGCAATGGTCAAATGAAGTCTGCACTCCAAAATATACACCTTATGGTTAAATATGAAATAAGTTTAATTTGGAAATAAGTAACTTTATTTTGTCATGCTCAGGTTGACATTACTATGGAATTCCCCGAAGCATAGATAGTGTACTTGGCGGATGGCATACCTGCCATCCCAACATATGTATTTCTATAGTGCCACCACGTGGATTGATTGAGTTAAAACTGCAGGGATCAAGTCTTGATCTAACCCACCAAGTTTCAGAACTTTGTCAAACGGTTTTAGAATTGCTAGCATTTTTGTGATAAGCCACGCCCAATGCAAAATTCATTGGCTTCTCATTCGACATTTTTTGACATAGGCCTTAGAATAGAAATGCATGTATGAAAGGATGTGAGTCCCTCGAACAGGTTTCGTGCAAATTGCTCGAATGTTGTAGGAGGAGTAGCATTTTAAGTGTTTTACAAAAAATGCTAATTAATGGAAAATCCAATATGGCGGACTTTATGGGTCCTTGAGGCAAATTTGTTCGGCATGAGCAAAGGGACCTGTATACCAAATTTTGTGACTCTAGGTGAAACGGGGCGTTGGCAGTGGGCGTGTCAATGTCAAACTCTTGTCACGTGTTTGGGTTTGGCAATCCCAACAAGCCTGCCAAGTTTGGTGATTCTAGGCCAAACCAGCTCACGGGAATTTTAGGTGAAAGGGGAGAAGAAAAAAGAAAAGAAAAAAAGAATCCGAACAAAAACAAGAGGGTACCAGCAGCTACGCTGCTCGGTCCCCTAAATATAGCCGCAAGTGGCAATTAACGGGGTCCAAGCAGCATTGTGCAAATTTTCCACAAATGCAGTCTCATGTGTTTGTCAGGCTGTAATGAATGACACAAAACACCTGACCGATGAATGTTGGAATGTAAAAATTCTGAATCTACAAACATTTTTATTGATTAATTATTCATCCATCTTTTTAAATATGAAAATTCTATACAATTTCCTGATTGGCCTCTGTGTCTAAGGAGACTAATTTAGGCAAATCTGTCAAACATTGTCAGAGAAGATGCATTTTAAGTGTTTGTCACAGATATTGGGATAGAAAACTCATGACAGTAGTTCAAACAGAGTAAGACATTTGCTAGTTGCAGAACTCACAGGTTTGATGAATTACTGTACTCACCCCTATTGGCTGATCCTCAATGATTTTCAATGTTCAATATTCATGGAGGGTCTGTCGGTACCATCGACAAAGATGAAGCTTCCAAAGCATACAAAATTTCAAGTTATTTTGGTAATTTGTTTCATGAGCTATGGAGATTTTCACATTTTTCCTTGCTATAGCGCCACCTAGTGACTGAGCCAAATAATTTTGGATGGCCTTGATTGGCCAGACATGTCAAAGCTATATCTCAAGTTTAGTGCTGATCAGACTTTGCTTTCAAAAGTTATTAGCATTTTTGTGATAAACCACACCCACATATTGGCTCATTATTCATCCATATTTTCATATAACAAAATTCTTTATCCCTGTATGCTGAAAAAAAGGGTGGAGTCGAAAATGGGTCCAAATTGACGTGGACTTGAAACCTCAACCAATACTTTGATCTCATTACATAACTCCTCCTATAGTTTGAGGCGAATAAAACTGTCCTGTCCCACCTTTTTATCCACCCCTCCATGATGCTAGCTAGTAACATTAGCTTGCTCCTTGCGCAGCTCATTAACTCTGGAAACAAACTCATCACTCACGCGTCGTTTTTACTTGGTTCTCATTTGTCAGATAATATATTGAAAAAGATTTTGCCAAATAAATCATGCCTTGGAAATGGTTTTGCCGTATTGTTCTGTGACTGGTTACAGTAAAAAAAAAGAATTTAATAACTAGGCCTATGAGAACCATGATCCTCCGAACTACTTACCCTGGATTTGTTTATGGTGGGAGGTTGGATATCGGAGGTGGTAAACACGTCATTTCCGCATCATTACCGACATCAGTGCATTCGAGCTGCACAACTGGGGACTTGGCGTCATGGAAGCTCTTCGCAGGAAAGTTTTGGCTTTGCTAGCAAACATAGCTAAAACAGCTAACAACTACAACAATAACGTTTTAACTTTTAATTGTATACAGTTGTGTTCAAATAAATAGCAGTGCGTTAAAAGTGAATAAAGTGCAAATATTTTTTAATACCTTTTAGTTCCCTATTTCAAATGTAGTGGAAACATTACACATTCAATTCTAAATCAAAGCATTAACAAATTTTATCAAGTCTGCCTTATTCTTTTACAGGAAGCAAAGAAAAGGAATATTAATCTGTTCAAAAAAATAGCAGTGTCGACATTTTTCTCTTCAAACACTTACTGTATAAACTGAAGAAATTTTTCAAGATTTAACTTCACTTTAAATTACTGAACTAATATTTAGTTGCATAACCATTGTTAACTGACGTACTGTCGACGACCACTAGACCCGAAAAGAACAATTTTACTCTCATCAGTCCACAGAATGTTACGCCATTTCTCTTTGGGCCAATCGATGTGTTCCTTGGCAAATTTTAACCGATTCTGCACATGCCGTTTTTTCAACAATGGTGCTTTACAGGGGCTTCTTGCTGATAGCTTAGCTTCGATCAAATGTCTTCTGACTAACAGCATTTACAGGTAATTTTAGATCATCTTTGATCTTTCTGGAGGTGATGATTGGCTGAATCTTTGCCATTCTGACTATTCTTCGATCTGTTTTAACAGTAGTTGCTCGTTTTCTTCCGCGTGTTTTGGGTTTTTGTTGCCATTTTAAAGCATTTGAGATCATTTTAGCTGAGCATCCTATAATTTCCTGCACTTCTTTATAAGTTTTCCCCTCTCCAATCAACTTTTTAATCAAATTACGTTGTTCCTCCGAACAATGTTTGGAACGGCCCATTTTACTTAGCAATTCAGAAGGAAATATATTTTATAACAATGTGTGAAACATTTGCTTCCCTTCTTCCTTAATAAAGGACAATTAATGACCTGTTTTTTTCACAGAATGAATGAATGAACTCCACTGCTATTATTTTGAACACGCCCCTTTCAATGAATGAGTCAATTACTCAGAACAAGCAGCGTGCATGTCATGACAGTTGGGTCTGTTGTTTTTCTATTACACTACTACATCTACAAGTAAATTATTTGCCATGCAGAAATACCACTACTACTAATAACAGAGGTTCATCAGGTTACTGAAAAACGAAAGTTGAAGTGTTTTAAAAGCTAAAATCGTCTAAAAGTAGTAAAAGTTTGTTTACTGTTCACAATGTGGGTCATGGTGTGAGCTGCCATGATGATGTTACGTTAAGTTCCTAGTCGGGAGGTCGGGGTTGATTTCCTGATCCCTGGTTTCCGTAATGGAACTCCCAAGTTGGAAGGGCGTTTTATTACATTTTCCCTAGTCGGATATCGGGATTCCTAGTTAGAAATTAATAAACGAAGGCAGCATTAGTTGCCATGCATGCAATTTTCATTCGATTAGCAATCAAAATTAATGATTGGGCCTTTAAATAAATATTTAAAAAACTCAATAAAACTTACCATTGTGTAATGATTTGCGTGGAACATGCATTTAGTGGAACGTTAGTCTTGCATTTTAGCTTGCTTTAAATACACTAATGTTAGATCAAATGCTTGCAATACTCTACTTAGCACTTAAGTTAGCTTACTTTGATTGCAAGCTTGCGTGTGATATTTATTTCCTGATAGCAGCCGCACTGTATTTTATTTTGAATTGATTGCACTAATTCCTTATAGTTAGGTGATTGAAACCATATAGGCTGTAAAAAAAGAATGTAAACATGTAGGACTGGATGACGTCAATGGCACTCGGGTTTAGACCACACCCTTACAATCCCTCAGTCTTTGAAGACTGAGTTTATTAGCCGACTTTGAGATGTATATTAATATTAGGGGTGTCACGATTCTCCAAATCCGCGATTCGATTTGACTTTCGATTTTAAGGTCACGATTCGATTCGATTTTCGATTTTTTTTCAGCACAATTTCTTTTCCAGCACTATAGTCTAACTAATGGCTATGCCATTGTTAGACTATCGAGTCTTGATTTGTAAAGAAAAATACTTGTTTCTCAATAAGTAACTTTTACTTGAATAATAACAATTATAAATAATAACAAAAATATGAGAATATTTAAACACACCTAAACAGTTAAGAGCTTTATCAAAACTAGACTCTAGAATAAACAGTTGAACATTTACCATGCTATTAACAATTTACACATTGGTTTTATGCCCTGACAACGGTCATTTACATTTTCAAATTCTTCTTTAAAAAGATGAGCGTGTTCACATTCTTTGAACAGTTGAGAGCTTTAACAAACTAATATCTGAAATAATAAACAGTTGAACATGTACCATGCTATTAACTATTTCCACGTTTTTTTTCATGCCCTGACTGTCATTTGGGTTGTCATTTGAGTTGCCTGTGTCAATGTTTTTTTCCCAGTCAAATCTATTTCTTTGTGATGCCTGCAAATGTGTCCTGCCATATTTGACGTGTTGCCTGAGGTGGCCTATGGTACTCGCGTGTAGCATAGCCGACAAACTGTCATTATTTTGTCAATGACGCATTCGTTGTTTATATAACTCACGGGGAAGGTCTGTTTCTCCATCTCCGACTCCGGCAGTGGCCATGGTGTGTCGAAAAGTAATGCAGGCTACCGGTAAGCTAACGTTAACTAGCAGCTGTGTCTTCTTTGAAATATCAGTGTTTCCCCTACCATTATCTTGGCCGGGCGCTCACCTGCCGCCCGGCTTGGATAAGAGGGAAAATAAATAATTTTAATGAAAAAAATAAATAATTTATATTATTCTTTTTTTTTTTTTTATATAATCTTTTTTTTTATGTAGCTGCAATATTTCCCTTACCGCAGAATGCGGGAATGATCAAAATAGCATCTGGAAAAACCCAAAACAGCTTCGGTTTCCCGTTAGGCCTAATTAAAATTTTCAATGGCAGCGCTGATATTATGAGGGTGTAATTATAGTTTCCGCCTCTACGCAAAATGGCGCACTTTCACCGCCCGGCCTGACAAAAAACTAGGGGAAACACTGAATATCGTTGTTTTTTTTCTTTGGACGCACGCCTGCGTGGACGAACAAAATGCAGTGGAAGGCGTCAAGTTTCGTTTTGTCGGAAACGCTTACATTAGAGATGGCCAAGTAGGCTACTTTTTTTACATTTTACCCATCACATGAAAGGCTAAGAAAAGCGGGCGGGGGGGCGGGGGCGGGGGTGGAGAGAAAAAAAAAACTTGGAGAATCGCGAACCAGCTTGTGATTTCGAAGTTCGAAATCGAACACTCATTTCGATCGATTTTCGATTTCGAATCGGTATCGTGACACCCCTAATTAATATAGCTACCTATTGACATTTTTTTTAAAGATATTTGGTGGGTGTATAGTGGATAGTAATATAAAAGTAGTATAACAAATTATATTTCTCACGGAGTAGTTACTGTTGGAAGTAGTAACGAGTAGTGTGTAGTATATTACTTTTTTTAAAGTAACGAGCCCAACTCTGATTATAGCCGAGTCAATCTCCATCGCAAACCTAAGCAACTGTAGCCTACTCACAGTAGAATGGAGATGGACAGCACAGCTATGGGGAGCCAACAGTGCCAAAATTCTGCCGTCTGCAAGTGCGAATGCGACTGCGAATACAATTGCCTTATACTGTGCGCTTTAATTGGTCATAACATCTCACTCATTTGCACAGGTACTCGCAGTTGCATTCGCATTGGCACTCGCACTACTGAATCAGTTTACTAACCTCAGCTAAAAAGTTGCCGTGATCTTTTATCAGCTCGGGTAGGCTACTAGCCTAGTGATCAGCTCAAAATGATTAGCCTTGTAGCACCCGATAATGTAATAATTTCCTGAAAATGTAATAACGCCTGAAAATGTAATAAAATTTGCACTTAACTTGATCGAAAATGTAATAAAACCCAATAATGTAATAACTTGACCAATAATGTAGTAATGTCCTGACTGATATTGTAATAACATTTTTACTGATAATGTAATACCTTATTACATTATTGGGAATTTATTAATTAACTTAATTAACTTCTAAACATGTGGTCAATAAAAACATCTAGCCTGTAGCCTACCACTTTATCCTCATATCCTATCAAACTCTTTTCTGATATCCTATAGAAATCTTTAGCTATTTAAAGAAGTAGCCTAGCCTTGGCTAATGTGATAAGAAGTTAGCATCAACTTTGCGGAAGTAAGTCCTTTGACTCCCTCCTCGTTAAATTCAATTTGAGATGGGTTTTTCGAGTGGAAGAATACTCAAGATAAAGATGAAGGAAATAGCAGAAGTTTAATCTTTTATTAAATGGTCAAACGTTGATTCAACATGGGAAAACCACAAACCTACGCAGAGGATTCGGAATTCCCCGAACAATAACAAACATTAGTTTTTACAATATCATAACTCCTCCTTTACGTTGCTAATACACCAATGATATGTGGTAACACCTTTTCATAATATAATTAGGCAAAACATTAATATGTTATATGACCTGTTCTTACCCTATGCGCTTGGGGGCACTCTTGATCTATCAAATAAAATTGTTTGTGAACTCTCCTCCCACCTGTTCGGTCAGCACGATCTATCTTATCCATTGTTATAAGTACAACTCCTGCTTAGTTATGGAACACAGGAGGAAAACATTTCTGTTTTGACTGGTGTGCTAGATGCCCTCGTCCTTGCTGACAGAGAACTATTCTGCACCCTCTCACAACCCCCCCCCCCCCCCCCCCCTCAGTACTTTTCCACTAGATCTTGACTGTATTATTTAATTATTTATATAATATTATTTATTCTCAGTTTCACAAAACAGCTTACTTCCACAACTTCTAACTAGCATGTAACACAGTCAATAAAAAAAATCTAGCCTGAAGCCCACCACTTTATCCTCATATCCTATCAAACTTTTTCTGATATCCTACAGAAATCAGCAGGAATTGATGCTGGGACATTTCATACTGTACCTTGCCAAGTGATCATTTAAAGGGAGAAAACTTCAATGCAGTGTGTAGCTAGTGCTGGAGGTATTTTCAGTTTAGCTCCACTAGAGCTCCACCTAGTGGCCAAAATGATTGGCTTGGTTATATTTTTTTGACTTAACTAGTGCAGTGCCCGTTCAAAACGTGCATCTCCTCGTCTCGTGCACGGCTGTGGCTTGCCCAATCCCGAGGTAGGCGTGCGTCTCGTGCGGGCACGGTCACACATGCGCAAAATTAACATTGGCGAATATTCGCCTCCCATTCACTTTCTTTCTATGAGAGCGAAGGGGCGAATAAAACATTCGCTTCCGGTGGCGAAGCAAATTCGCATCTTCGCTTTGCGTGAAATTCCTGCCTTTATAGTTAGATGAGGAACACGCAGAACGACAAATGTCAATTGTCATAAAGTACTATGTCATTTTGATGCTGAAAGTGTCATAACATATCAGTATGACAGTATATGTCAACTGACCACTATGTCACTTGACATAGAGGATGATGTCAATTTGACATTGAAAGTGACATAATAACCCTTTATGACCAGGTGGAACAAACATTTATGACTGGTTATGTATGTTTATGTCAGGTGTCATGTTATGAATGCTTATGTATAGCCCCTTCAAATGAAGTGTTACCGAAAGTTGTTTTGTTGGATTGTGGTTGTTTTCATGAGGCAGTGTTTTGTTGGAAATCCGTGGTATAGAGAGTGAAGAGGAAGGTTTAGGGAACACTTACCTGGGGTCTCCAGTGCTGCTCAGAGGCTTATCTGACCTGGAATTCTGGATCCTTACATATGGTGGTCTCCCAAGGAGGTAGTCCATCACCCACTCAATAAGATCAGGATGTAGTTGCATGTCCCTGAGTTTCTGCCCATGTGCATATGGCTGTATGGTGCTCAAAGTCTGCACTTTAACCTAATAGTCATTCTTTCATTTAAAATCCAGTGTATATAACATTCTTAAATTCTTAAAACACAAAATGTAGAACTCTGGACTGAAAATGAACATAGTATTACATTATCCGTCAAAAGTATTACATTATCAGTTTTGAAAAGAAATTACCCACCTGAAAATGTAATAAATTTCCAATAATGTAATAAGGTATTACATTATCGGTAAAAATGTTATTATATATCAGTCAGGACATTTTATTACATTATTGGTCAAGTTATTACATTATTGGGTTTTATTACATTTTATTGCATTTTCGATCAAGTTAAGTGCCAATTTTATTACATTTTCAGGAAATTATTACATTATCAGGTGCTACAAGCCTATTTCTGCATGCTTCGATAAATATATAAAGTTGTTTAATTAATATGTAATTTGAGTTTAAGTCCACAGGTCCTAGATATTTTGGAACAGATGAGAACATTTGTAAGGGAACTGATCCAACCATTCGATCGTCCGCATTTGCCAGAACAGAAGATTTTGTTTTACTGTCAGGTTGAACATCTTATGGATTTCCTTGTAGCTAGTGTGCCAACAATGTCATATTCGAAGAATTTGACGTGGTCTATGAAAAGCTTGCATGAGTTCACCATTTACTGGAAGACACTTCGGTTAATGGTTTGATGGCTCCCGTGCCGAAATTTGACTGCCTGTCAGAATTTGACAACCCCTCACGTGCACGCGCACCCACTCTGCATTATTACTTTCTTTGCAATTCTGTTCCTTCTCCTTTCGCGATTTCCGACTAATATCTTCATTCGATTCGGAGCATGATCAGGGCAGGCCATTCTGTGTCACTGTCTGTACAGATAGCCAACTCTTTTTCTCATTTGAAATTCTCGATTTTCGTGGCATTCTGACATAATTTAAGCAGCATACTTTGCAAGAATCGGTAGCCTAGCCTACGTTAAAAGCGGATAAAATGCATGTAAAGTAGGCTATCGTTTTTTTAAATGGCATTAACGTAGGCTTGTGGAACACAAAATAATTGCAGTTTGACAGCTACAAGCCCTGGGAACACGATTCCTTGTTAAGTTCAATGTAGACATAATGTCCAGTACAGCATTATGCTGTGGTGACACATCTGGTCCTCTACTGTAGCCTACACCCTCAAAATGCTTTGTTCATATAGTGAGCACCATAATTCATCGGATTCAGCTTTAATTTGAGGGTATTTTCATCCATATCGGATGAACCGTTTAGAAATTATAGAATCTTTTGTAGGCTATCGCCCCCATTTTCGGGACTTAAAAATATTGGACAGTTTAACATAATGTAGAATAAAGTAATCATTTTTAATATTTTGTCGCATATCCTTTGCATGCCATGACTTCCTGATGTCTGTGACCCAACAATACCAAAAGACTCTTGATATCTTATTTTCTGGTACTCCTACAAGCGATACTATAACCTCTCTGCATTTGAAAGGATCTCTATGGGAATTGGGGGGTGGGACTAGATTTAGCTGTAAATTACACTAGAACAGTATGGAACACATGGTTGGCTAAATGGCTCTAAGTCATCAAGGGTCTGACGTATCAAACAAGCCTTAAACCATCACTCTGCTGCCAGATCTGCAGTAGTTCTGGATGGATAACTTTGAAGGGTTGTTTCTCTATTGAACTCTATGGAAAAAATAAGTCAGGAGAAGAAACCCTTCAATCACTGCGGTGACAGTGACCTCCACTGTACACCCTCAAAAGCATTTATTCTGTATACTGACAAAGCATACTGACAACAAGGGTTCAGTTACAGGGGGGTCAGATTGAATCTGAATCTATACTTATATCCTTAAAATATGAATGCATTATCAGTATCTACATAGGCCTATATGAACGCTTATTCCATGGCTTGGATAAATACTTGATTCTGATTGGTTGACTATGGAAGCATATATGGAAGCACATAATTCAAATGAAAATGCAAATTGGCGAATGCATTTCGTTTACATTCTATGTGCGCAAAAACCATGACATAATTCAAATGAAAATGCAAAAGGCCACTTTGCGTTTTCATTTGCAAGTTAATGTACGCACTTTATCTGACAATTTGAAAATGTTAATTTCACATTTAATTTTTCTCGCCCTCTACAACACAACCCTGCCATAATTTTAATGAAAATGAAAACCCACATTTACATTAGCAGTTTCTTATTGCAATCGCATGATTCATGACAAAAAGGAAATGATAATTCAATTTGCCATTTAACATAATGTTTTCATGCTCTTGCGGCACAAGAGTGATATAATTGAAATGCAATGGCATTGCATCTGTTTGCATTATCATTTCCGCGTGTTCACGCAAAAAACCTGCCAAAAATCCGAACTGAACATGCAAACTGTCAAAGCTGCCCATCAAGGCGGGGCCTCGAAGAAAGGGGCGTTACAGGGGACTGTTCAAACCACTGAACATAATATGATTCAATGGTTGTCTGTGATTTTGGTCGTCAGGCAGTTACCAGGCTAGATAGCGACATTTCCTAGTTCTCTGTGTTTGGAGATTATACACGAAATTATAGGAATTAAAAAGGAAACAAGGTAGCCTAAATGTTACGACTAGCCATAGCCAGCCCAATGTTAACTAAATTAATTTCACATTTTAGCCTACTTACGTTAATCTGGTGTGGAAACTAGCCGATAGCCTAATGTCACGGGTTTCCGTGGTCAAAACCAGCCAACTATTCATGGCAGGCTATGCCTGAAAAATGTGCTACCCTTTTCACCATGTGAAAGGCCTATTTCATGTGTAGGCCTATTCCGCATAGGCTATGTTGTGTAGTATGGACTGTCATTCATGTCTTTACCCAGCAGATGGCAATAAAAGAGTTCTGTGGTGAAAACACTGGGGAAACGACCCCGGTGGGCACAACCAAAGATTTTAGATATATGACACAACCGATTTTGATCTCCCTACTCACAGGCCCATCAACCTTGGGAATTTTACCTGTAGTCTTGGCTATTGTAATAATCTATATTTAGCCTAGTCATGAAGCAACATAGCCTACAGATGATTACATTAAAAAAATGTTTTATTATATTTTTATTTAATTATAACGTTACACCATATAGGCTATCCTACAACACAATTCACCGTCTTTGGTAGGCTACTAGGTAGCTAGGCTATTCGCACAGTCTCTGGAGCTTTCCAGATTAGCGGTTAGCCTCTATGACACTGATTTTCCTGTTGTAGCCAAGCCTACACAAAACATTTTAATTTGTTCAATTTAAATAGGCTCTTGGTTATTGAGAGAACGTAAAAATTGGTCTTTTCATAGGTTGTGCGAATACAGTGAGTTCCGACAGTAGCCTATCCACACAGCTGTAAAAAAAATAAATAAATAATAATAATAATCTGTCAGTATTGGCACAGTGAAATTATGCTCAGTCTTTTAAGAACATAGGCTACAGAATCATTTTCATTTAAATAGGTCTACCACTCAGACACAATTAGAGACATAAGCACTTATTTTATTGATAGCCTGCTTATTTCATTTTAGTGACATGGAATATAGGCTAAGCAATAGCCCAATGTTGGTTTATCACACAGCCCTGTCTAAGGCAACCCGGTGAACGGAAATCTATTGCCCCTTACGGCAAGTCCTCCCTGCTGTTAAGGTTAAGTTAGTAGGAACAACGGGCTGGCTAGGCTCATCGTAACATTATAGTTTTTAGCATTTAGCCTATAATCAGAGGACTAGGAAATGTCGCTATCTAGCCTGGTAAGCCTGACGACCAAAATCACAGACAACCATTGAATCATATTAGGTTCAGTGGTTTGAACAGTCCCCTGTAACGCCCCTTTCTTCAAGGCCCTGCCTTGATGGGCAGCTTTGACAGTTTGCATGTTCAGTTCGGATTTTTGGCAGGGTTTTTGCGTGAACACGCGGAAATGATAATGCAAACAGATGCAATGCCATTGCATTTGAATTATGTCACTCTTGTGCCGCAAAAGCATGAAAACGATATGTTAAATGGCAAATTGAATAATCATTTCCTTTTTGTCATGGATCATGCGATGGCAAATTGAATTATCATTTCCTTTTTGTCATGGATCATGCGATTGCAATAAGAAACTGCTAATGCAAATGTGGTTTTTCATTTTCATTAAAATTATGGCAGGGTTGTGTCGTAGAGGGCGAGCAAATTTAAATGTGAAATGGATTTTCAAATTGTCAGATAAAGTGCGTACATTAAAGGTTGTATCAGCGATTTTGGGTGGAAACATAAATGATCACATTCATCTGATTTTTCCTCACGATCCGCTAGCTGCCCGCCCCATAAGCAGGCCGTCAAAAAACCGCGTCTCTGTAGGCAGCCTATGCTCCGAGATCGTACACAAAAACAAATGGTACTACCAACCACTCAAAACCAAAATAAACAGTATTCCAACCAATCACAATGATCTGCACAAACGCTAATACTCTTATCTCGCTGAAATCTTGACGGATTTACAAACGGTTTGGTTTCTTACAAACGTTATTAACGTGGTTATAATTCTGGATGCTTGAACACTATTTTTTAAAACATAACATAATTATTCATAAGTATGTTTGTTTGGGATTTCGCTTCAGAAGTGACGTCACCCAAAATCGCTGATACAACCTTTAACTTGTAAATGAAAACGCAAAGTGGCCTTTTGCATTTTCATTTGAATTATGTCACGGATATGCTTCCATAGTTGACAGCTGTGGTTTAAGTGCTTGTATATGAATGGTCATCCGGGTCACAGGCTTGATCACCGTTCTAAATTCATGCGCTGCCTGGCTAGCTACAATTATGGCAAGCTATTGCTCCATAACCGGCTAATTCAGTCCAAAATGTTCAATAAAATAAGTGGAATAAGTAAAGTGAATCGATACAGTAAAATAAGCAGAATATAACCTACCTACTTTCTTTCCCTCAGTGACTAACGTTATTGGACAGCAGACGGCTACTCCGCCTCGTAGGCTACAAATAGTAACTTTAATTTAGGCAACTGCATAGCTGGGCTACAATAAACTTTTGTCATTGTTTTTAAGATAATGTAAATGCAATACGTGGTTAGGTAACTAACATATTTAGGCATAGTTAAATTATCACGAGTTAGCAAAGCAGTTTGGTGTTTAATCTTTTTTACTGCGAGCCATGATGTTAGATGCGTCTCTTCTATAAATTACCATAGCAACAGGATACAGTTGACTTATAAAACCGGTAAATAACAGATAAAAAAGTTTGTATTCGGCAAATATCTTAGTTACAACTTTAATCTAGCAAAACATTTTTGTGGTTTTTTAGGTGCAGTATTTATTCAGTTTGGAAATACGATATAGGGATTTACCTGTAGGCTAAATTAATGTCAGCAACATGTGGACTGCTTGTCACTTCACAAAGCACGTTAATCTGTATAGGCTATAGAAAACATTTTATCCAGCAAAATTTAGTTACATCTAAGTTAATTACATCTAACAAACTCTTTTTCAGATGTGCATGCATATCATGATGTGAATCTGAAATGTAGGCTATTTCCTTAGCTAGCCTGCTATTTAAATAGGCTAGCTACACTGCATCGTCTGTGTGACCGAACCATTTTAAAAAAGCAAGACAGAGGGAGCCAGGTAACGTTAAATCTGATTGAGTTATGGTTTTATACAATTTTCGTAAATAATTTAATGACAAAAATAACCAAATAAAACCAAGAACTATTTTTTCCTTATAGAATTGATTGTTTTCAGAACTAAAGAGGAGAAATAGAATGACGACGAGATGTTTTCGGTTCAAAATAGAACTACCAAACAGAGTTCTGCTTGACAATGCAAAAACAAGGGCCAAATGTCTAAAGGGAAGGATATTTCAATTTCAGCTGATTAAGTTGATGAAAATCTATAAAAGTAACTATATATAATCATTGTTGGTAACCATGGTATAAGAGATATAAACCACTCCATGCCAGTGTATATATACAAGAATATATGGCACTCCAGGGTGGTTAATGGCCCTCGGCTGGGCCATATATACTTGTATATATACGGCATGTCGTGGTTTATGTCTTACATATGGGTCATTCCGTGTTTTCTGAAAAGGTTTCTGAAAAGTTCCTGTATGACCCTCTCAGATTTTGATGACTCCATCATAATAATCCATTGCGTGAAAAATGAACACACAAAAAATTAGCTTCATACGACATGCCGTTTCCGAGATATGGCCTCCTGAAATTTGCTCAAAACCTCTGTCTTTCGCGCTCGTGAGTCGTGAAAACGCTGACTTTGGAAGCTTATAACTTGGGATTGGTAAAGAAGCTTGCAAAGAAGGGGAGGCTAACAATAAGTCATCTACATATTGTATGAGTACAGAGCCTCCTGTAAAAACCACTGACGATAGACATACACCTATAGATAATACATCTGTGATATGGGATGTATATGTCCACTCGTATGGGCACAGGGTGACCTCGAAAATCACCAAAAACATGTGCGACTGAACAAAGTGGCTACTTTGGGTGCATATAACTTGAAAAGGGAAGGGGGTATAAGTAATCTGATTCGTGCAATACGGAAGAAAGTAAGTTAGAATACCAAGTTTCAGCTCTATAGCTGTTACCAATCTCAAGTTATAAGCTTCCAAAGTTGGAAAAAATCACATTCGCGCGTTTTCATGACTCGCAAGCGCGAAAGACGGAGGTTTTGAGCAAATTTCAGGAGGCCATATCTCGGAAACGACATGTCGTATGAGGCAAATTTTTTGTGTTTGTTCATTCTTCATACAATGGATTATTATGATGGAGTTTCATCAAAATCTGAGAGGGTCATGCAGGGACCACTGGTTGATTTGACACGGAATTACCCATATACTCATATTTCAAAGAAGAGATTTGGGAATACGGGTTAAAATCCCCTATGTTACTCTACCTCAGTGAAAAATAAATTCAGTATCTGTGCCAAATGAAACTATATTGGCGCCTAATGAAAGTAGGCTACATAAACAATAAAGTATGCATAATGCTGTCTTGTACTTATGTCTACATTAACCTTAATGAAGAATCGTGTTCCCAGGACTTGTAGCTGTCAAACTGCGATTATTTTGTTTCACTAGCCTACGTTAATGCCGTTTAAAAAAAAAAAAAAACTATAGTCTACTTTACATGCATTTTATCCGCTTTAAACGCAAGGCCTAGCCTACTGATTCTTGCAAATTATGCTGCTTAAAATATGCCGGAACGCCATGAAAATCGTGCATTTCAAATGAGAAAAAAAGTTGGCTCTCTGTACGGACAGTGACACAAAATGGTCCAATCATCCACCGAAACAAAGATATTAGTCGGAAATCGCGAAAGGAGAAGGAGTAGAGTCACAAAGAAAGTATTAATGCAGAGTGGGCGCACATGCACGCGGGGGGTTGATAATTCTGACAGGCAGTCAGATTTTGGCACGGGAGCCATAAACCCATTAACAGAATGCTTGACTTCCAGTAATGGTGAACTCATGCAAGCTTTTCATAGACCACGTCAAATTCTTTGAATGTGACATTACTACAAGGAAATCCATAAGACGTTCAACCTGACAGTAAAAATAATAAATAAATCGTCTTCTGGCAAATGCGGACGAGCGAATGGTTGGATAAGTTCCCAAATGTTCTCATCTGCTCCAAAATATCTGGGACCTGTGGACTTAATCTCAAATTGTATATTAATTAAACTTATATTAATCTAAGCAACAGAAATAGGCTAATCATTTTGGGCTGATCACTAGATAGGCTAGTAGGCTACCCGAGCTGATCAAAGATCACGCGAATTTGCAAACTATTTAGCTGAGGTTAGTGAACTGATTCAGTAGCCTCGCCAACATATACTGTATTTTAGTTCAGCAAAGTAAGCTATAGCTACTCATCTTCTTAACATTACGTAACCGTCTGGCATGCTAGCTAGATCAGCAAGCTAACAATTAGTAGGCTACTGCACTCAGAAAATGGCCAAGGGGTGCTATTACACTGAAACATGTAGCCTAAGTTCATGTTTTCAGGAAGTTACATTTTAAATCTTCCATTTCTGCCAATTGTGATATTTGTCTGTATCTTCCTTCATTAAATAGGCTAGCCTACTCTACTTCTAGCTATTCTATGCCGCGTTTGACATTTCTCTGTTGTTCTTGGGATTGTATCACCACCCTGTGGTTTTCAATGCTAACTGCAGTGGTATCGACATGATCATGTGAATGCCAGTGCGACTGCGAGTGCCAATGCCAATGTGAGTGAGAATGCCAATGCGACTGCGATTGCGAATACGACTGCGTATGTGAATGCAATTGCCTTATACTGTGCGCTTTAATTGGTCACAACATCTCAAGAGTTTAAGTCCACAGGTCCTAGATATGTTGGAACTGATCCAACCATTCGCTCGTCCGCATTTGCCAGAACAGAAGACGAAGATTTTGTTTTACTGAACGTCTTATGGATTTCCTTGTAGTGTGCCAACAATGTCACATTCGAAGAATTTGACGTGGTCTATGAAAAGCTTGCATGAGTTCACCATTTATTAACTGTTGTTGATTTATGTTCTGCTTTCTTTTCTATCCCTATTCATCCTGATGGCCAATATTTGTTTGCATTTACGTAAAAAGGGCGTCAATATACTTGGACGCGCCTGCCGCAAGGCTATACAGAATCGCCGTCATTTTTCTTTCAAGCATTACAAAATGATTTGGCTACAGTGGTTTTTACAGGAGGCTCTGTACTCATACAATATGTAGATGACTTATTGCTAGCCTCTCCTTCTTTGCAAGCTTGTCAGGAGGATTCTCTAATTCTATTAAAAGCATTGGCTGACATAAAGCGAGCAAGAACAAATTGCAGTTATGCCAAGAAAAAATCACTTATTTGGGCCATGACATAACAAAGGGACACAGACATCTGTCAGAAAAAAGGGTTCAGGCAGTATGTTCTGTGCCTCAGCCTATCAGCATTACGCAGATGCGTGCTTTTCTGGGAATGACAGAATACTGTAGATAGTGGATCCCTAATTTTGCAGCATTAACTAAGCCCTTATGGGAATTGACGAAGCCTACCACTCAGGAACCTCATTCATTTTAGGAAACCCTTTCACAGTGTTGGTCCCACATGCAGTCGAAGCACTTCTGCTCAGCGCTAAGACTCAACATTTTTCTATTTCTCATCTCACTCGCTATGAGATTCTGCTTCTTTCATCTCCTCACATTTCTATACAGCGTTGTCCTGTTTTAAATCCTGCTTCTCGCATGATTGTAAAGCTGCTATTCATGCTGTCACTAAACCGCGTCAAGATCTAGCTGATAACCCCATACTTATTTTATACACAGACGGTTCCTGTTATCGCACCTCAGAAGGACAGTTAGTGTTGTGATATGCTGTTGGTACTCAATGAGTGCTTAGAGGCGTATCCTCTCCCGTTTTCTTGTTCAGCTCAGATGTCAGAACTTTATGCACTCACATGCAGATGTATTCTAGCCACAGGGAAAACAGCTACAATATATAGATTCACAATATGCATTTGGTGTAGCACATGATTATGGATCACTCGAGGTTTCCTCACAGCAGCAGGAACTCCCATTAAAAATGCTTATCTGGTAGATAATCTATTGGAAGCTATTTCTCTGCCCAAAAGTTTGCACACACACGCCAGAGAGATAGAATCGAATAAATTTTATTTTCCCGAAAGGGAACTTCAGTTGTAGCCACCAGCAACAACAAAAAAGACAGACAGTGGGGCAGACCCACAACACACAAACAAACATATAAAATGCCAATATACGTATATACAGCCAAACGGCATGATTAAAATAGCCCCCGCTGTGCCAAGATGTCCAATGTTATCAACCAGTCCAACACACAAACTCCGCCTGGGTGCCTCCACGACGTTCCTTCATAGGCTACATGCAGTGTTGCGGTCTCTGTCCACTGTCGAAACTTTCCAGTCACCGCCTCACTCCTCCCCCGCATTATCTTCTGGTTGCCTTTTGAAGATTGCCCTCAGTCCCGACATCTTCAACTCTGGTGAAGAGCGATGTTAAACTTTGTGGCTGCAACGGACATTTCCAAGCATAATGCGAATGTGTCTCCATGGTGACGACCACAAACCAAATCATCCCCGCTAGACAATTCGTCAATATTATAAAAACGAGCAGCAGGAGTGCCCCGAAAAATCTCCAGTCCTCTTCCCCGTCTCACAACAGACATACAGCGCATGAAAAAAACAAAAGACAAAAGCCAGACACAATAAAACACATTCAAATTAACAAACACGAACACAAGAGACAGCTGGACTACGTCACCATTACAGCGCCACGTGACGTCAATGTAAAGGTAATGCCTTAGCTGATCAAGCAGCAAAGGCTGCGGCTGTGTCTCCCTCCTCTGCAGTACTCCAGCTCCCTGATGTTTCTACCCACAATGATGTCACTGCCTTACAAGTGTGCGCTGATGATCGGGAGAAACAATCTTGGATCTCTTTTAAGTGTTCTTTGAAGGAAGACGGTGTGTGGCAAGGGAAAAAAAGAACCCCATGTGTCGCCCCCACCGCTCTTCTCCCCTATCTTGCTTGTATGTCTCACGGTGTGGCACATGTGAGCAAGGGAGGAATGATAGCAGCCATAAACAGAGTGTTATGCTCCGGTGTTTTCAAAGGTTGCAATGCAGCACTGTGGAAGCTGCCTGATTTGTCAACAACATAATGTGCGAAAGCCCCAGAAGCCAACGCCAGCTGCACATCCTCCACCATGGGGTTCTTTTGTAAATATTCAAATTGATTTTATTCAAATGCCAGTGTTGTGGTTATGCATATGTACTTGATATGTTTTCAAAATGGATTGAAGCTTTCCCTTGTAGGAAGGCTGATGCAAGTACTGTTGTAAAACTTTTACTGAAGGAGGTGCTTTGTAGTTTTGAAATTCCTGGGAGCATCAACAGAGACAGAGGTACACATTTTACTGGACAGATAGTACGGGAATTGTGTACCGCTTTGAACATTAAACAGAAGCTCCATTGCCCTCATCATCCGCAATATGCAGGTGCGGTGGAGGGAGCAAATGGTCAAGATTTGCGCTGAGACTAATCTTAAATGGTCAGACGCACTGCCACTTGCATTGATGAGTATGCGTGGCACTCCCCAACGGAAAACGAGACTGCGCCCCGCGACCAATGAGATTACCGTTCACACCGCCGATGGACATGTCAAAGTTGAACTTATCAATGATGGACGATGTAATCTTGGACTTTTGTGGGAAGCTAACTAAAAGTATAAGATCTATACATTCACAGGTGAAAGCCGCACAGCAGGAGCCCAGCACACCTTGCCGTTCCCTCCAGCCAGGGGACTGGGTCCAGATAAAGGTCCACCTGCGGAAAACTTTGTTGGCACCAAGGTGGAAAGGCCCGTTCCAGCTCCTGCTGGTTACCAACACTGCTGTGAAGTGCCAAGGCCGTGACAGCTGGGTCCACGCCTCCCACTGCAAGAAGGCTACGCCCCCACCTGAATAAGGTACATCTTGGTAAGAGCGAGCATGATGTTCCTGAAGTTGATGACAGCAACCCAGAGACAAGGACGTGCCAAGGGAACGGACACTTTAAATGTGGTGTTCTACTTCCTGGTGGCGATGTGTGGGGTGATGACGTTGACAATGACTTTTATCCTGTATCACTTTCACTTCCTGGGATATGGTACTGACCCATGGGCAAATGGACCTAGGGTTTGGCTCCGGGAGTGGAGGCGTCCCGTGCGAAGGCAGCCCGTGCCAAGTTACCCAACGCAGGCCGGAAGAATCGACCCAGCAGAAGCAAGACTGAATGAAACATACCTATACTTAAATGACACACACATACCCAATATAATTCGATTGAGAAGATATGCTGAAGCCGATAGTACAATTCACAAGAATATGTACATGAACTATGCTCTCACTTTAGCAAAATCTCAAAATGTGTCTAAATGTTATGTGTGTGGATTAATCCCATGGTCTTCAACTGCAGGTTTACCTTTCATGGGCCTCCAAGCCAGTACGTCACCTCTGGCATGTAGGAGACCAGTTTCAGGCCGAAACAGGTGTTATGGCTGTAGGAGGGTTTCCTTATCCCCAAGGGACTACAGGTAGTGTGTGGGATAACTACTGTTCTAACATTACAAAAATACACCCCAGAAAGGATGAGGGAAAAAGGGTTCTATACCCATACCATTGACTCTGTCCCCAAGTATTTTTACATGGTTCATTACATCTAACAATAAAACAGGGAATTTTGTGGGGTGGAGTAACTGCTCCCTTGTTTTAAAGCCAAACAGATCTTTTTATTTCAATAGCGTGCTCCACAAAGGTTGTTATAGAGTACTGCCTAGCCTAATGAAACTAAACCATAGACAGACGATGAATGTTGTTACATTGGAAGTTCATTTCTGTCCTATAAAAGATACACTAGGTGCTAACACTTATACATACCCAGCACCACATTTGTGGTCACAATGCATATTCCAGTCTCCCTGTTCCGTGGGTGGGAAATTGTGGGGTGGGATATGTTTTGCCAGCCATGAGAGTGGCTGGAATCTTTCATGGGGAGCTGGGGAGCTAAGATCGCTCATTTTGTTTTTTAGGATTTAACCCTGTTTGTAATCCTGCTTGTTATAATCTTCTGCATTAGGCTTATGTGCATTGCATATAAAGGCGCGACTACATCGGTGATGATTTCTCAGCGAGTCCCATATTATGCTGATTACCCTAAGAAGGAAATAAATGATGCTTTTGCTGAATTTTGTAAAATTGAAACTGAACTGTGTGTTGTCCTCCTAAGGACAAAAGGGGGGAGTGTGGAAGTTTCAGTAATTATAAAAATTTAAATGATATAACCTGTATAACCTGAGGGCTTTGTGACCTCACTCTGGGCCTAGTTTGCGTGCTGCCAAGAGCTGAGAACTGTGAGCAGGATAATTGACTGAAGGAATGCTGTGTATGTGTGTGAACTGAGAGAACTGCTAAGAAACGATAATAAAACTCTTCTCCCACCTGTGTCTGTATGCATGTCTGGAACCAAGGCCGTGAGACCTTAGGCCAGAGGGGGCTGAGGATGATAACGAGGTTTTATAGGATAATTTCTGTTAGAATAGTGTGGGACTCTGTAATGAGCATATATAATATATATATATATAGGGAATTGGTGCATAAGCAGGTTTATATGAATGTGTGTCTGAAGGAGAGAGCGTGCAGCCAGGCACCGGATGAACTGACCTGTGGAATTAAAGGTCAAGGGAGTGTCTTGGTGGGCAGTTGGTAATAAATCTGAGAGAACAAATCATGTACTGATCTGTGTGACAGAAGGGAATTCCTTAAGTAAGCAGTTAATCGTAGGACTGAGACAATACCCAGTTAAGGATAACCAGATGTGCACATCAATATGCTATAGACGTTTTTACGATTGGTAAGTTAGAAAACCCTAAGTAATGCATATATTAAGGAGGTCTCAATGTATGCAGCAGGCGATTGGCCATCGGACATTTTAAGATAGGAGGGCCTATGCATGTTTTAACTGTATAAAACCTGTGGAATAAGGCTGAAAGGGTGTGACTTCATGAACTCACCCGGCTTTGTTAATCACTAATAAAGTTTGTATGGAAATGGCAAGCTCCTGTCTCTGAGAGAATTCTTCTAAGTGGAAAAAGACACGACATAGCTTTGGCGTCACGAACAGGATTGGAATAACAGAGGCTGGAAATTCGGAACCGTCTGCTGCTGTGGGCCGGGGGCCGGATGAGTCACACAAGCCACGGTGGCCACCAATAAGGTAAAAGCGAATGTTCTTCGTACTAGTTTAACGGGTTGTGTGACTTGTTCCGGGTGCCACCCTGGCAGTGGACTGCCGAGTAAGTCTCTCCAAATTAAGAACCAAAAAAGTAAATAACTGAGACTGAGCTTGTGATTTTTGAAAAGAATGCATGTGTAATGTGTGTGATTGGGCCTCGAGGGAACTTGTACATATGACAAAAATCTCCTTAGTGGAGTCATGTGATTTGTCCTGCAGTAAAAGCCTCAGCGGAGCGGAAAGGTGCCCGCAGAGAGCCGGGAAGTCAGGCAAATAAAATCCTGTATAATAACGGATTTCTCTGTATGTTGTATAGACAATAGAAAAAAGAGCCTAATTAACAGACAATAGTCGTGTATAATTATAGGTTTTCTATATGTTGAAAGGCTAGTAGAGAAAAGACCGAATTAACAGGTCACTCAAGAAGTGAGTGTTGGAACGAATGAAGTAAGATTGGGTGACAGAGTGAAAGTCTCTGTCACAGGTGGAGAGGGGGTGTGAAGCGCTCCTGTTAAGTCTCCATTTAAAAAAGTGTGAACGAGAGTGAGTTTGGGAGAGTCCTGCACGGTGTAATTTGATTGGGCGTTGTTTGAGAGACATTCAACCATCGAGCCGCTGATTGGGCTCTCTAGTACGGGAAGCTGTGTGTGTGTGGCTGTTTGATTCTGGTTTGCCTGTGTTGAGTGTGTTCTTGTGTGTATGGGAACTTGAAGTTTATAGAGTGTGTGAGAGAAATCTGCCAGAAGGACAGATTGGTGTAATAGGGTTATAAACCGTATACCTAGACGGAATAATAGTGGAATAGTAGTCAATAATAAAGTGTAATTAAGCATACTCACAAAATAGAAAAATATTTAACAAGCTTTTTAAAGGTACCTTTTAATGCTGTGTGTTAATAAATGTATAAAAATATGTGAAAGATTCAGCTTTTTTCTATGAAGCAGTAGGGAAGATACGCTAAGAGATATAATCCCCTTGGGAGATTGGGGGTTAGTTTTGAAGTTGGCTTGGTTGTGTTGTGCATTATCTCACTGATTATTGTTGTACCAATCCTTTTATTAGTTCCATAACGCGATCATTGTTGTGTTTCGAGACGTTTGTTGGAAAATATAGGGTTGTGGAAATTGATCAGTTGTGATAAAGCATATGCAAAGTATATGACTTGGTATATTGTGGTTGGAATTTAGTTGACATTGCAGAAAATACTTGTAATATTGAGTGAAGAGGTGTGGAACGTGTATAAATACTCAGAGGTAAAATAGGGAGTAGAAAGACGGTTCGACCAAATACCCAGTAAATAAAGAGGAAATAAAGAAAATCTCTCAGAAATGGGAGAAGCGAACTAAAAATATGAATACATATTGGCCGAAGGAAGGGACTTTCGATTTAAATCTGTGCGAAGAAATGGAAATATTAATAAAAAATCATAAAGTTAAGCAAAAGGGAAAAAAGAGACAGGAAAAAAGAGAGAGAGAAAGAAATATTAAAACTGTTTAAAAAAGAAGGAGAGGAATACTTAAAAAATCTGAGAAAAGCGAGAAAAATCTCGGCAAAGCAAAGTACAAATGTGATTGAAACGCCTCCGCCATATGGGCAATATCCAGTAGTTTCGGGCATCCTGCAGTTAGAGGGAGAGTTTGATATAGGAGAGGGGGGGGGAAAAACTCTGGAGAACTCCTGGGGCCAGCTTAGGAGAAAAAGGCAGGAGAGCAGACCCCAGGGAGTCTCTGGGGGATTCCTCTCAGAGCAGACAGAAAGGATTAAGTAAATTAAATTGTTACAGGGATTTGCAGGAAGCAATGGAAGAGTTACAAGGAAATGATGCATGCAGTACCCCCAGAGAGCGTGCACGCTCTCTGGAGGGACAGAGGTGTGATCTTCCCCTGTCCTATGTTGAACAGGAAAAAATACCTGATTTAGATAATTGGAGTGAGGAAGAGATTGAGGAAGGTAAGGCAAACAGGACAATAAGTGAAAAGGAGTTGAGAGATAGACGGAAAATAAAGAAACCAGCTAAATATAGCCAGTGCCCCATCCTGATAAAAGGAACGACAGGGCATTACGTGCCGTGGGGATCACAAGATATGCTGGGCTTAGTAGAGCGCCTCCCAGACATACATGAGGGGGCAGGAAAGTGGATAAGGGCTCTAGAGGAGGAGACAATGGGGAAATTATTGGCGGTGGGGGACCTTAAGGCTCTGTTGGCGAGGTTGCTAGGGATGGCTCGGATGGAGGAAGTGCTGATGAAAAGTGGGCTACAGGCAGCGGTAAACACCCCGAACCTTGACGGTGCCAGCTTTGATCAATTCCGTCCCGCGATGTGGCGAACTTTGAGAGAGGATTACCCTACCAAGATTGACCCTAAATCACTTAAAGGGGAAGAGGTGGGAGACACCGTAAATCCAGCCAACTATCTGCATAGACAGTTAAAACGCTGGAAGTTGGAAACAGGGCGGAATCCTGAGGGAGATGAACTGATGACAACCCTCTTCCGGACTTCCATAGTGGAAGCGATGCCCCCGCCGGTGAGAAGCAGGCTGGAGGATGTAGTTGGGCTAAACTCTAAAACGCACAGAGAGTTTTGTGATCATGTGATACATGCAGTAGAAAAATATCGTAAAGATGAGCAGAAGCTTAAAGACCAAGAGAAAGAGACACAGCGGAAGTTGGCACAGCTCCAGCTGGGAGAACTGACAAAAAAGAAAAAGGTCCAGGCAGTGGTACAAGCCGAAGTGCCAGAGCCCGGCCCAGAAGCCGTAGTCTCTTCTGGAGGGCCATCGCGGCTGCCTAACCCTCAGGGCCAAGAGCAACCCACTATACCAATAATAAATGTGTATGCACAGCCCCAACAGTGGAAAAATAAAACACCAAATAATAGACAAAATCAAAATCAAATACGGAGAGGGCCTGGGGGTCCGCAGAGACCCCAAGGGCCACCCGGAGTATGCTGGGGATGTAATCAGCCAGGCCATAATAAGCGTGATTGTCCCACAAATCCTTGGCCGCTGAAACAGCAGCCGGGAAATGATAATAGAAGAAATTGGCAACAATCCCAGGGATCCCAGGGACAGCAAGGCCCTGTGAATCCGTGGGGTGGGCCTAATCAAGGTTACTAGGGGTGCCCAGAGAATCCTAAAGGGGAGGGTCAGCTTCCAATGTTAACTGTAGAAGCTGATCAAGAACCTATGCTGCAGGTTCAAATAGAAGACAGAGACATACCAATGATGATAGATACTGGAGCTACTTACACCTGTGTCAGCTCAGATTATGCCTCTCACCTCCCCCTGTCAGGTAAATACGCGAAGACAGTAGGATTCTCGGGACACATGCAGCTGAGCGCACTGACTGCTCCAGTCCGTTTAACCGTTAAAGGAAATTCTATCAAATTGCCCATATTAGTTTCAGAACACACCCCAGTTAATCTATTAGGAAGAGATGCGTTATGTAAATTAGGAATTAAAATTTGGTGTTCTCCTCAAGGAATATACATGGATCAAATAGGAATAAACATGCAAATGGCAGTATCAGGAGAATATGCAAATGTTTACTGGGTAGGAAAGTTGGGAGGTGAAGTGGGAGAGTCTGTAGCTAAATGGGAAAAGTACATTAAAGCACAGATACCTGAGGCACGAGAACCTGAATTGGAATATCATTGTACTATGATGTATGACCCAACATGTGACCCGGAATTAGAGAAAAAATGGCAGGAACAAACTAGGGGAGTAAGTGTTCCCATAACATCTCAGTGCATAATAATAGGAGAACAGGGGGCAGCCCTGAAGGTAGAAAAAACAGAGTTTGTGACAAAATGGCACAATGTGCCGAATTCAGCTTCACATATAGCACTGTTAGTAAATAGGGGTGCAGAAGCAAAAGATCTTGGACCAATGGTAAAACAAGCAAATGAAATAGAATGGATTAAAACAGATAACCCATTGATCTATTTTTCACAAGACAAATCTTTCACTAAAATTCTATGTACAACAGTAACAACAGGAGTTCCTCAGGAGGTAGAGATCATGACGCGCCGGCAGATGCAGGGAAGTGAAATACAAACTGAGGAAAATCAGTTAAAACAGGAAATGGAGGGCAAAGTCCCTGAAAAGATATGGTCAAAACATGACACAGATGTGGGATTAGTGCAATCAGCAAGTCCCATATACATAAATACAAAAAATGGAGTAAAATTACCGTGGAAAGCACAATACCCCCTAAAACCTGCAGCTGAGGAAGGCATTAGTAAAACAATTGAAGGATTAATAAAGGCAGGAGTAATAGTAGAAACTCAAAGCTGCTGTAACACACCTTTGTTACCCGTTCTCAAAGCTGATCAATCAAAATGGCGATTAGTGCATGACTTAAGAGCTGTAAATGAAATAGTGCAGGATTGGCCTGCTGTGGTTCCAAATCCTCACACACTGTTGACAAATGTTCCTCCTGAAGCCAAGTATTTTACGGTCATTGATTTGTGCTCAGCCTTCTTTAGTGTACCTTTGGCTGAAGAGTGTAGATATTTGTTTGAATTCACATACCGAGGAAAACAGTATACGTACACTCGCATGCCACAAGGGTTTAAACACTCACCACACGTGTTTAATCAGGTGTTAAAAATGGATTTGGAAGACTTAAGAATTGATAGTGCATTAATCCAATATGTTGATGATATATTAATATGTTCATCCACGTTGGAACAGTGCCATGAGGATTCAATTAAAGTTCTCCAAAAGTTGGAGAAGGGGGGGCACAAAGTGTCAAAAACAAAGCTGCAGTATTGCCAACCACAGGTAGAATACCTAGGGAGGATAATTGCACAAGGGACTAAATCAATAGCACCAGAACAGTTGGAAGGCATTAGTAAGGCCCCAATGCCTCAAACAGTAGGACAAATGATGACATTTCTAGGAATGACAGGATTCAGCTCGGACTGGATACCTGATTATGCGTTAAAAACAGCTCCATTAAGAGAAATTATGAAAACAGCAGGACAACAGAGCTTAAAGGCGCAGCTAGTGTGGACTGTGGATGCATTAGAGGCGTTTGAAATGATGAAACAGGAAATGCAGTCGGCACCTGCATTAGCAGCCCCAGATTACACAAAACCATTTCTCTTGTACGTAGCAAATCGTAGTAATGGCTATGCCTCGGCTGTACTTATGCAAGAAACGTGCAGTGGACGGCGCAAACAACCTTTAGCATACTACAGCACTAAATTGGATAATGTGGCACAGGGGTATCCCCCATGTTATCAGGGAGTGGCTGCTCTACACTATGCGTATGAAAAAGCAGCCACCATTACAATGGGTTACCCAGTAACAATATACACGCATCACAAAATTGTGGAACTGATAGAGCAGGGCAGATTTGTTCTTACTCAAGCTAGAACTCTGGTATTTTCATCACTGTTGAATTACCCTGATGTAACCATTCAGCGCTGTACTACTGTGAATCCGGCAGACGTGGTGCCGTTAGACTTTGAAGGAAAGCCGCATGAGTGCGTGGCTGACTCGTTAGCATTTACCAGACTCAGACCAGATTTGGAGTCAGTACCTCTGGTGAATGCTGAGGAGTCATTCTTTGTGGATGGCTCATGCTACAGGGATCATGTGGGAAATCATGCGGGATTTGCAGTGGTACAGCAACAGGGGGACGAGTTCAGGGAGGTAAAATTAGAGCAATGTCCTCAGCCCTGTTCTGCTCAGTTGGCAGAACTTAAAGCATTGACTGCGGCATGTGAAATGGGAAAGGGGAAAGCTGTAAATATATACACTGATTCGGCATATGCACACGGAGTATGTCATTTGTTTGGGGCAGTGTGGAAACAAAGAGGTTTTAAAAAGAGTGATGGCACGCCCATTCAACATTTTGAACAAATTTTAAAACTTATCACGGCTATGATGCAGCCAACAAAATTAGCCATAATAAAGTGTCAAGCGCACAAAAAAGGCAATGATTTTGTGATAAAAGGCAACAATGCCGCAGATGAGGCAGCAAAAAAGGCCTCAAACTGCACAACCGCGGTATTAGCACCAATGATTTTGATAGAACCATTACCTCAGCCTGATGACATAATCAGGATGCAGGAGCGAGCAGGACCATACGAGTGGTCAATGTGGCAGGCAAGAGGGGCCACTAAAGATGCAACAGGTTTGTGGAGATCCCACAAAGGAGACATTGTAGCGCCCACAGTGTTGCTAAACATACTAATAACAGATGCGCATGGGTTTGACCATTGCGCAAGGGGGGAGGTTATTAGAAAAATAAAACAACAAGGTTACTGGTCTCCTTATTTACAAAATATGGTAGACGATGCGTTGGCAAAATGCGAAGTGTGTGCGCAAAATAATGTACGCAAAGGCATAGCAACACCAATAGGGCACATACCGGTCCCAGAAGGACCGTTTAGACATCTTGTCATGGATTATGTGGACATGATAAAAAAAGTAAATGGCAAAAGATACATGCTTGTGGTAATAGACCGGTTCAGTAGATGGGTAGAGGCAGTACCATCGGCAGAACAAGGTGCAGCAACAGTGATTAAGTTTCTGACAAGAGAAATAATCCCTAGATTTGGCATACCAACTGAAATTAGTTCAGACAATGGATCAGCATTCATTCAAAAAACTGTGAAACAAATAATACAGCAATTAAGAATGAAACAAAGACTGGGATGTGATTATCACCCACTAGGCAGAGGATTAGGCACCTCGAACCTAGTGGGTAACAGGCGGCGGCGGAATTGCAAAGTTCCGAGGGCACGTTAAAAACGGTATATAGTGCAGGGGAGAAGACTGAAGGCCCCCGTGTCTGATGAAGTATGAATTAACATACTGCCGTGGTACCGTCTAGTCGGCGTAGTTGTCGCATGTAAGTATGCAGGCACTGCGTGGTACGTGGATGACAGTCCACACCTAGCAGAGGGGCGTAAGAGACGACCTCTGTGAACAGGCAAGGCTGGTGAAAACGGTCAAAGTTTCTATACCCATAGCAAGGTGGGATAGGGATCAGACCGTCGGTTCCCAACCGGGTGGCTGGTTACCACTACGGGGCTCGGTGTTTAGACGCTGGGCTGGGGATCGCTATCGACTGGGTCACCGGCCGGTCGGGTCGCAGAGAGCAGTAAGACCATGAGTGCCGTCCCTGTAGTGGAGCACATGGCCGCCGCGCTCGGCTCAATGTACAGTCAGGCCACTGTAAGCTGAAAGCGAATGCGTTAGTAAGCGAGCAGTGCTTTCTGTGATCAGGGTTTCTGAAAAGGAGACGCCTGGGAAGCAGAGAGGCTGAGGGTCCTTCACTCAGAGGAGTCGGGGGGAAGGAACTCAGCGGAAAGGGATCCAGCCTGGGGCTGCGCCCGAGAGGGAGGCTCGAAGGATCAAAGCGAGTCACAAGGTATGGTAGAGAGGATAAACGGTACCCTCAAGGCCAAAATTAACAAAATTTGTGTCAGCACGAAACTTAACTGGATTGATGCATTACCGCTTGCTTTGATGAGTTATCGCATGCAAACTAACAGAATCACGCATTTGACACCGCATGAAATGCTTACGGGTCGACCCATGCCTGTCCCTGCGTGGAGGGGACCCTACAAAGGTCCCTCTCTGGAACAGCTACAGATGGAACTCAAAGCATATATGAGACAACTAACTGCAATACATAAAGTTATTTATTTACAGGAAAAGAGCCGAGAGCCTGAGACGGAGCCAGAGGTCCCTGATCCTGTAGTTCCAGGGGACCAAGTGTACCTTAAGGTCTTCCGAAGGAAGTGGAACGAGCCAAGGCGAGAAGGCCCGTACAAGGTGGTAAGGGCTACGCCCACAGCTGTACAGGTGGAAGGAAGCACCACATGGTACCATTTGAATCATTGTACTCGGGTTCCGAAGATAATTACTAGTCTACCACCTAAAAGCATAGAAGATGAGCCAGGTGCAGGCCCGAATGGGTCCCAGGAGGGACCAGGATCGGGAACAGTGTAATACCCACTACTACAGAACCAAACAGTCCTCCAATTTAACACACCCAGGGGTAAAGAGATGGGGACAGATAATATGGAGAATGTGGATGGTATGGAATCTGCTGAACCAGATTAAATTAACCCAGGCAGAGGGTGGGCCTCAGGTAACGGGACACGGGGCCAGTGGGAGGACAGTTTCAAATACAGAGAATGAGTGGTATGAGTGGGCTAAGTATACAGCACGAAATTACGAAAAAGAGAGTTGTTTAATGTGTGCACCCTCACCCTTAAAGGTATTACAAGTGATCCCTAATCCCTATAGTTATAAAAATTGTGCTGATTTTAACCGTAATTTCTGTCACTTAAAACCCTCAGAAAGGCCATATTGCCCAGCGGTGTGTCTAGGTTACTTGGGAGAACCAAGTTTTTTTAAATGGTATAATTTAGTAGGTTGGGGGGATTGGTGTAGAAAGTTGGATGTTAAAATTGACGCACAAAAATTTGAAAGTCCTAAAAGATATAAAATAGATCAAACAATGAATTTTGAATGTTTTAATCGGTCAAAAGGGACAGAGGACTTAGGGGAATTTAAAGGGAATTGTGAGGTAACATGGCACATAGAGGATGACTCTAATTGGAAAGTGGATATTCCTCGATTATGGAATTTTCAAGTTACAGGGACGTATAAGGGCAAGGTAGTTCGCCGTATACATTGTGAAAATCAAACTATAGTAGTACCCTCGGAGGAACCCTACTTAGTTCAATCTGAGGCGATAGCAGATTTCTATTGGATATGTGGAGGGAAAGAACTAAGGGCCACCCTGCCAAAAGGGTGGAAAGGTATATGTGCAAGGGTTCAACTGTTGCAGGAGGTTACTATAGTGAAGTGGGAAGGACAAATAGATGAAGATATATGGAGAGACAAGACCAGTAGGGTCAAGAGGGCATATGAAGCAGACCCTAGAGTAAGCATTGATAGTGTGGGGCAGCCTCGGGGAATTCCAGAAGAATATAAGGCAAGAAATGAAATAAAGGCAGGATTTGAGTCAATTTTTATATGGGTAACCCCAAATAAAAATGTAGAATGGATAAACTATATTTACTATAATCAGCAGAGATTTATTAATTACACGGATGATGCTTTGGGAGCATTAGGAGAGCAAGTGCATGCCACTAGTAGAATGGCTTGGCAAAATAGACAAGCATTGGACTGGCTATTGGCAGAAAGAGGAGGAGTTTGTGTACTGTTTGGGGACCAATGTTGTACTTTTATCCCTAATAACACCGCTCCTGAAGGATCATTTACTGAAGCTATGAAAAACCTAAGAGAACTAAGGAAAGAAGTAAAAGATAATGCTGGACAAGATGTTGGAATTTGGGACTGGTTTGATTTAAAGTTGGGAAGTTGGGGGGCCATGTTCACTAGAGCAGGAATCGCAATAACAGTAGTAGTTGTTATAGTGGGATTAATGTTCTGTTGTGTGATACCTCTGCTGAGATCTTTCCTGATACAGGCAACTGTTAAGCAGATGAATCCAGTTATGAGGTACCACGTGAATGCTGAAGGAGTGGTCCTCCAGGCTGTCAACATGAGGCATGAACTGGGTGATGATGAAGGCTGGCCTGATCTGAATCCAGTATTAGACTGGATCCCACAAGAGCCACACCCAGATACCTCATCTGAGAACAGCACAGACAGTGAGAAAGAGGTGGTATAAGAAATACAATGGATTGAATAAGGAGCAGAAGAGGACAGCAGGTTAGCCCGGCTAGCATCCGAGACGGCTAGTTGGTCCACCTACTACGAGGGAGCTCCTTAAGATATCCAGAAGACTGATTTCTTATTATATAATTACACTACACATAGTATAATCGAAAATTGTATTCTTGTGTATCATTTTATGTTTTTTATTGTTTATTGTATAACCACAATAATATTTGTTTTTTAATTATTTTAATAGTAACTACATAATGCAAGGCTGCCTATGACACATGCACACGCTTACATACATATTGAATAAAAATGTGGCTGGAGTGGTGAGTCTTTTACTCCTCCCTCGTCAAGAGTGGGGGGAGAGTTTTGGCTCTAAAACTCCCTGGAATGGATGACGACGAGAAGCACCAGTTGATAAGAAAAAGGGGTTTATTAACCCGATAAGATTTGGGAAGGTTGCTTTTCCTCATTGTTCATTTTCAGATCTAAATTATTCTGTTGGAACTAAGTAAGTCCCAATGGGGGGATTATATAGGATAATTTCTGTTAGAATAGTGTGGGACTCTGTAATGAGCATATATAATATATATATATATAGGGAATTGGTGCATAAGCAGGTTTATATGAATGTGTGTCTGAAGGAGAGAGCGTGCAGCCAGGCACCGGATGAACTGACCTGTGGAATTAAAGGTCAAGGGAGTGTCTTGGTGGGCAGTTGGTAATAAATCTGAGAGAACAAATCATGTACTGATCTGTGTGACAGAAGGGAATTCCTTAAGTAAGCAGTTAATCGTAGGACTGAGACAATACCCAGTTAAGGATAACCAGATGTGCACATCAATATGCTATAGACGTTTTTACGATTGGTAAGTTAGAAAACCCTAAGTAATGCATATATTAAGGAGGTCTCAATGTATGCAGCAGGCGATTGGCCATCGGACATTTTAAGATAGGAGGGCCTATGCATGTTTTAACTGTATAAAACCTGTGGAATAAGGCTGAAAGGGTGTGACTTCATGAACTCACCCGGCTTTGTTAATCACTAATAAAGTTTGTATGGAAATGGCAAGCTCCTGTCTCTGAGAGAATTCTTCTAAGTGGAAAAAGACACGACAGTTTATGTTCTCAAAACAATTAAGGGAGGGAAGGGAGGACAGTCTCTATCCTGTTTTGTATAATCAAAAGCGTATACAGTAAGTATGAAGGCTTGTTTTGTGAAACTTCAGAATGGACACTGACTGTGAACGATGTGTTTATTCTCCATGTATGCATGAATAAAACTTCTTGAATTTCACCAGTCCGAACCTCAGAGTGGCTTTATTCCACAGTCAAATTCTGACAGGCAGTTAATTTTGGCACGTGAGCCATAAAACCATTAACCGAAGAGTCTTCCAGTAGCTAAATGGTGAACTCAAGCTTTTCATAGACCACGTCAAATTCTTCAAATGTGACATTGTTGGCACACTACAAGGAAATCCATAAGACGTTCAACCTGACAGGAAAACAAAATCTTCGTCTTTTAATAAAAATGTATATATTTAGCAACAGAAATAGGCTAATCATTTTGGGCTGATCAGATAGGCTATAGTAGTCTACCCGAGCTGATCAAAGATCATGCAAACTTGCAAACTATTTAACTAAGGTTAGTGAACTGATTCAGTAGCCTAGCCAACATATACCCCACTGTATTTTATTCAGAAAAGTAGCCTATACATGCTAGCTAGATCAACAAGCTAACAATTAGTACCAATTAGTATTACTAACAACTCAGAAAATGTAAGTGCGAGTGCCAATGCGAATGCCAATACGAGTGCCAGTGAAAGTGCTAGTTGAGTGACTCGAGTAAACCTGCGAGTGAGATGTTGTGACCAATTAAAGCGCACAGTATAAGGCAACTGCATTTGCATTCGCACTCGCACACAGAATTTTGGCACTGTTGGCCCCCCCATACAGAGCATGCTGTTGATCAATTTGGCATTTCACATAGTGCAAAAACAAAACAAGAGGGCAGGCTTAGCTAGCAAGGAGCAATACAGGGGCTTACAAACCACTGAGCTGGAATGAGCAGTATATATTTTTTCCAGTTCCTATTCCTAAATGACTGTTCAATGTCCCCCAGATAAGGGGGGGGGGGGGTTGTTGGGGTTCCAAATACAGTTCATAAAAAAAAATAAATAAATAAAATAAAAAAAACAACAAAAAAGTACAATATGAAATCACAACAACAGGCAGAAAGGGTTGTTGGAAATTGTTTCCATTGAAATGTATAATGGAATGGTTTGATGTTTTTATAAAACTGCCTTTTCATTCTGAGTAGATTATATATTATTCCAAAATTATTGTTCAGTGTCCCCCAGTGAGGGGTGGGGGGTTCAAATAAGTTAACAAAAACAACCTTTAACAAAACAAACCAATAGATAAATAAGTATGAAGTCCAGAATATAGTTCTTGTAAAAACTTTTGAAAAGAAAAAAAATATAGGGAAGGGGTTGTAGGGAATATTCATTTAAATCTATACACGGGGCGTCACTTATGTACTGGAGTACGCCACTGCCATCCTTATACAACTGGTGGCATAGTTTTTTATATATAATAAATCAGTCTCATAAAATTTTATATACTATTCTCAAAAGTATAGCTAACTATATAACTAAAAACGGGTAACTTGAATCAACAATTAAGTTAATTACCAGTAAAATTACACATTAATAATT
This sequence comes from Synaphobranchus kaupii, assembly GCA_029718625.1. Lineage (NCBI taxonomy): Eukaryota > Metazoa > Chordata > Actinopteri > Anguilliformes > Synaphobranchidae > Synaphobranchus > Synaphobranchus kaupii. Next base: position 11,898,686 of record CM056384.1, on the reverse strand, counting down.
ATCTTAGCAAAATCACAATATTATGTACTCAGTTGATACCGAATTAATATATATTACACACGTTGCTAATGTTAGCGCAACTCTAAGGTAACTGGTAGCATCCACTACCAAACGCACTTTAACACTCCACAGTGCACCCAAAGCAAATAAAATACGACGACAGTCTATCGGGGTTATTTTGAGTGTTTATACCATCATTTTTGAAGTCAAACTATCATTGAATCCTTTACTTTGTGCTGACCTATATTATCTGTGGAAGAACGGCGGCGGAGCGAACGTGGCCATTGCAACTTGTTGCTCTTCTTTGTTGTTGTAGTCGACCAGTGCCGGCAATACATTCGTAGGTAACGTAAAGTATCGCTCCCCAGATAGACTGTCGTCGTATTTTATTTGCTTTGGGTGCTTTAAGTGTTTAAGTGTGTTTGGTAGTGGATGCTACCGATTACCTTAGAGTTGCGCTAGCATTATCAACGTGTGTATGTCCAAAAGAAGGGACAGCATGGAATTAGCTGAAAATGGTTTCCATCAATCAACTACATCATGGGTAAGTCGTAAATGAGATGACATGTACCAAATTGTGAACTATCCCTTTAACTAATATGCTATTGTCCATGTTACAGCCTTACTTGAATCAAAATCCTTTGAATAGTTTCCTCCGTTGGATTGCACATTCACAATGAAAAGGGGAAAGCTGGTCGCCCGAACCTGTGTTTGCAAGTCGCAGGGTTGCGATAGATAGGGGAACTCAACCGGCCGCCTCATCTTGGGTCCCTGGAACCCCCTGCTGAGGTCACACCACTGGCTGCCGGTCGTGGCCAGGATCAGGTTCAAAGTTCTGACCCTGGCCTACACTGCAGGCAAAAGGTCAGGCCCCTCCTACCTACAGGACTTAATCCAGCACTATGCTCTTGCTCTACCACTTCGCTCTGCTGCCGCAGGGCGACTTGCACTTCCCTCCCTCCGTGTTAACGGCTCCCGCTCGTCCCGACTGCGGAGCTTTTCCACCCTAGCTCCCCAGTGGTGGAACGAACTCCCCACTCTGCTGCGCTCAGCTGAAACACTGTCTGTTTTTCGTCATGGTCTGAAAACGCACTTTTTCAGACTCCACCTCGACTAAACTACCTATATAGGGCCATTCTATAGTACTCACTTCCTGTTTTTGCTTGTTTTCTATTTAACTTGTATTTTTGGTTATTTTATAGTTCAGAATGTATAGTTGACTGTGTGTACTACTCATGTTTAGTCAAGTCAAGTTTATTTGTATAGCACATTTTCATACACAAGGCAACTCAGTAAGTGCTTTACATAAGACAAATAAATTAAATTCGAATTGAACAGTGTTAATAACAGTTATAATAAAACGCAATACTGGTTGGGCCCACAAAACAAATACCCCAACAAACACTCCTACCACAAACAGCCTGCTACCTGCCATCTGCTATGCACCGTACAGCCTCTCTCTCTGGTGCCTGCCAGCTACGCTGCAGGACTTTTGTAAAAATATTAGCCCATGGGTGGGAGCAGCATACAGCCTCCACAGTTTGAATCACTCCACAGAGTGACGGACCCGTCGGTCACTAATCAAACTTTTAAGTTGCCTCAAGTTGAGCGCACTACGGCCTCTTTTTCTTTGCCCAACTTTATAGAGGACTTTTCAAGTGCTCAACAGATAACAGGCAACAACTGAACATCAGATAACAGTATTTATCTAAGTATATGCGGTGCAGAAAAAGAAGGAATAAAAATAAAAAAAATTAAAAAAGAGATAAAAAATAAATAAAAGATAAAACAGCTTTAAAGGATAAATAAGCTCAAAAATAAATAAATTAGAAAAGAATAAAAGAAAAGATAGAAGTGCCTCTGTCTTTTTGATAGACAGACATGAGCTAATGGAACACTCTAATCAGATATGTTAGGTACACAGGGAGATAAATAAAACAAGAAACAATAGAGTTAAAAATACCGGCTGGGCTTAATAAAAGTACAATAAAATGCAGTAGAATGCAGCAAAATTTCAGTCAAAGGCCCGTGAGAAGAGCAAAGTTTTCAGACCAGATTTAAAAGACATAATACAAGAGGCATGTCTAAGGTCGTAAGGTAGTAGGTTCCAGCTATGGGTAGCGTAAAAACTAAAGGCTGCCTCCCCATTTTTTGTTTTAACCTTAGGCACAATTAGCTGATCCGATCCCAAAGATCTAAGAGATCTGTTTGGTTTATATGGCCTGAGCATTTCCAGATGTATTTTGGTCCTAAGCCGTTGAGTGATTTATAAACTATTAGCATCACATTGAAATCTATTCTATAGCGGACTGGAAGCCAGTGTAATGATCTAAGGATTGGAGTAATGTGTGCACTTCTTTAAGTCCTTGTAAGAAGCCTGGCAGCAGCGTTTTGAATAAGTTGGAGCCGTTTAATGGACCTTTTTGAGAGACCAGTGAAGAGAGCATTACAGTAATCAACCCTACTTGAAATGAAGGCATGAATGAGGGTTTCTAGGTCTTGTTTAGACAAAGCCTCTGACTCTTGCTATATTCTTAAGATGATGGTGGATTTGGTTATCGACTTGACATGGTTATCAAAGTTGAGATCAGAGTCAATGAGTACACCTAGGTTTCTGGCCTGCATGGTTGTTCGTAAACCAAGAGTGTCAAGGTGGAGAGCTATTTTTTGTCTCGGTTCTTTGCTCCCGAAAACAATAATTTTGGTTTTGTCTTTGTTTAGCTGGATAAAGTTGACACATCCAGCTGTTAACTTGCTTTAAGCATTGGTGTAGAGAGTCAATAGGGTTGTAGTCGTCAGGATTAAATGACAGGTAAATTTGTGTGTCATCCGCATAGCTGTGGTATGACATTTGGTACCTTTGAAAGATTTGACAGAGGGGGAGCATATATAAGTTGAACAATAGAGGACCGAGGATGTAACCTTGGGGGACCCCGGAGGTCAGAGTAGTCCGTTCTGATTGGTAGTTATTAATGGTTACAAAGCAATCTCTATCTTGTAGGTAAGATTTGAACCAGTTTAAAGCTGTGCCCGAGAGCCCGATCCAATGATGTAGTCTGGCAATGAGTATTTAATGATCTATAGTATCAAAGGCTGCACTGAGATCCAAGGGATAGCTCCTACGCTGTGAGAAAGTTGTGCTTTGTCGGATTTGCTTTGTAGTCGCGTCAATGACCTTCAATATGCACTTATTGCGGTTTGGATGAAAGCGTCTGCCAAATAATTGTAATGTAACGGAACTGGTTTCTTTCGTCATCAGGGTTGCAGTTCGTTGGGGCAGATAATGGAACTGGTCGCATTATTTCCCCCGAAATACGCAGCTGATCCTACTGCAGACCGCTTGCCTCTTTGGGGACTCACTGGTGGTGCTGTGCTGCAGGATCAGTGGGTGCGTGGTCCGCTTAGTGGTTCTTCTTGACCACTGGGTGCTCGCGATGCCTTCCAGCGTCATCTCCGGTCATCCATGGCCGATAGCCGGGGGTAGATGGCCCGCCTCGCTCAGTTGGATTGGCATCATGGACGGTCGTGCTTCCGTGAGACGAGACAGTGAAGGCCCTGGCGAGTTGAGCGGACAACTGAACCGGAAGAACTGGGAGGAGCGGCCATGTTGCCCCTTTTATGAACTTTATTGCCAGTCACGCATTTCTGCTGTGCAGTATCACATTACAGTGCAGACGAAAATCACAACTGGTACAACGTTCTACGTCACTTCCAACGTGGCGGAAGAGCCTCCTGTGGACTGAATGGAATTGTAGTTCCTGTTGACCCTACAGGGCGAACTCATAAAATGCAATAACAAAACATTTTAGACTAGAAAATAAAACATTTCCTATATGTAACAACTTCCGGTTGAAGCCCCGCCCACTTAGTTTTTAACATTTTTTATTATTATCCTAATACAGATACTGATACAGATAATGTTGATGGTCGAACAGGTACAGATACAGATCGTGGCATCGCTGCAAACCTCTAGTGTTGTCCTTGGAGGATTCTGAAATAATGGTTCATGCTTTTGTAACCTCTCAGCTGGACTACTGTAATGTTTTATTGTCTGGTTGCACTGACTCGGCACGGAATCGCCTCCAACTTGTACAGAATGCAGTTTCTAATCATAGACGTATAAAAATGGTCTGAATCTACTGCGTCCTCCTGTGTAGCTGGTAGGCTAACGTTACTGGTTACAGTGTAGCCCACTGTTTAGTGGCATACAGTAGCCTATGTGAAAAATATCCTCAATACTATTATCAGCGAAAACCTAAGCATAATAAGTAGGCCTATATCATTTGCGGATTTAAAGTACACTACATTTAGATAACATTTCGCCTACTTAACTTTCTCACAGCTAGCATAGACTCAATAGTAGCCTAAAGAACGGCATTGATTCAGACCGATTGGGACACATCCTTTGTTTAGCAGAAACCAAGTTAGCAAACAGTTTGCTGCTAGATGCTAGCCGCACATCCAAACAATGTATCATTTGCAAGCATTTTCGTTGTGATATTCTTATCTGTCTGTCTTTAACACAAACCAAGCCCTTGCTGACTAAGTTAACAGTTAGCCTTCTAGCTAGCCGCATGTCCAAACAATGTCTCTGCAAGCGTGTTCATCGTGATTTTCGTATCTCTACCAGTCTTTGTTTAGTAACACAAGCCTCTGAAATCCAGAGTATGATACTCTAGTGGGGGAGTGGTTGGGGTGGGATTACTACTTTTCATTCCCATTAAGTTCGCAAGCCTCGGGTGTGAATCTTTGCAAATCTTTGAGACGTTTTCTCAGGAAAGTGTTTTTATGGTGTACCAACACTAACACAAATCTTCTTCAAATATGCGCATATTGCAGTGTGAGACATCATTTGAAACCTCAGGATCTGTACTTTCATAAACTATAAAAAACAGAAAAATGATCCTGTGCGACTTATGGACCGTTTTACCAGCACCAGTCACATATGCATGTTCGGGCTTCAGACACACTTTCTGTCTTTAAAGAGTAAGTGCACCCACTGTCTCAGCCTGTCTCCGCCTACTACAGAATTTAGAAAAATTCTTTGTGGGGTGAGCGAGGGAGAGGGGTCCATCGTCATTTGCATAAATGAACATACAATGTACAAATGATTTAGCATAACTCGGATCAAACTGTCAAACTAGACGTTGCAGATCAAATATGAATCAAGATTCAGCAACTGCATGGCCTATTTCTCACCTCAAATATTTTCAGAAACATATTTTAGTGGACTACCTAGGTGGAATAAGAGAGTTTATGAACAGGAGGCCATGTTGTTCCGGTTTAAAAACATGGAGCCAAAATGAAAGGAACGTAGTGGGTCTAACTAATCAGGTGCCAGCTGTTTCCATTGTGGGCGACAACAATTATCCATATGACGTAGAGGTACCTCCAAAGAGGTACTCTGGCATCACGATTGGGGCGGGGGCAGTGTGGGGAGCAGAAAGGAAATTTCAACCGTTAGAGGGCAGCACAAAGACGCTTTTCTACCAGTTTCTTGATATACAATATTATTTCAGAATTGCTGAAATAACGGAATGGATGAATAAGTTTCATCATAAGGTAGGCATACAAACAGGTTTACAGCTAAAAAAAAAAAACTGATCTAGAGTGTACTTACCCTTTAAGTGTAGGCTCAAAACGTACCCTTTTAGTCAATGCCATAGTTAAAGATGTCTGGGGGGGGGTATCAGGACCATAGAGCTGCTATGTGTGCTGCGCTGACTGTGCTGTTGCCCTGTGAACACTCAAGGTTTGCTGTTCTGTGCCGTATTGGGGTACTGTCAGTCCAGGATCACTCTCACATTGCGTGCACCCTCTCTTCACATGTTTTAGATACGCTGCTATCGTATAATGCCCTAGGGCTGGGGCTTTCCATGTTACACTCCAGCTTCCCCATTTGCAGATGTGTAAAATCCAGGTTCAGAAAGTAAAAATCCTCCCCAGTATTTTGTTCCAATCACCTGGATTTGTTAATTAGCATAATTCTTCCGCCAGGAGGTATAACTAATTCGTGAAATCAGCTGGCTTGAGTTCATGGGTGGAAGAAACACGTGGCAGGACTTTTACTTTCTGACCCCTGGATTTTACACCACTGCCCATTTGCAATTGTTACTCTTCTAATTCCATAAGTGCCTAACCTTCTCCCATTTCTTTACCCTGGGGCTTCTAATTCCATAAGTGCCAAACCTTCTCCCGTTTCTTTACCCTGGGGCTTCTGCCCCTCCCTCGCCCTGAGCTTGCAGACTGCTCCAGCCCTGCCCCTCGCCCTGAGCTTGCGGACTGCTCCAGCCCTGCCCCTCCCACGCTTTGACGCAATCGGAGTCCCAGATGTATCAGATGTACCCCTTTGAATTGCATTATATACCTCTTCATGAGACTTTCTACTACCAGCTAGTTTACCATCTCAGACTGTAACATTTTCAACCCACTTGACGATTTGCTGTGTTAGATCCCTCATTACATTCTGTTACCATCCATTTCACCATTAGTTTAAACCTGGCCGGCCAGCCAAAGATCCCCATCTCTAGCCAGGTTCCTTCTAATATTTCTTCCCATCGAGAGTTTTTTCTCACCACCGGGGAGTTTTTACATCGTTTTCTGTTTGGGGGTTCAGGCCTGGTTTTTGCCCAATTTTCCATCTGTTTCTTTGTCCAGTGTCTTTGTGACAGTTCACTGTAAAAAGTGCTATACAGATAAAATGTAATTGGAATTGAATTGAACTTACCAGTTGCTGATGACTAGAGGTGTAAAATCTAGATTCAGAAAGTAAAAGTGCTCCCCAGTATTTTGTTCAAATCACATGGATTTGCTAATTAGCACAATTATTCAGCCAGAAGGTAGATCTAATTAGCAAAGTCAGCTGGCTGATCATCTGAGTACATGGATGGAAGAAACACATGGCAGGACTTTTACTTTGTGACCCCTGGACTTCACACCTCTGCCGATGACCACCTGAACGCAAACACCTAGTATATATGACTTGGTCCCGTGATATTTCTCCGACTTTGACAAGGACCGATCAAATGCAGCATAATACTGATGTATGCTTTTTCCTTCAATGTGGCAATCACAGTCACTCTGAATTCCTTTATTGTTGACAGTGCAGGGGGAACCTATATGCTCAACTTCTGATTTTCTTTTACCACAGGATGATTACTTAATCAGGCAGAGAAAATGACACGTTGTTTTCACATTTTTAGATTTGTTTTATTATGTGTTGCAGTAGATGTATAGTTCAAGAAAAATGGAAAATTATTTGTATTGTATCAAGTGTGGTTAAGTCCTAAAACTAAACAATGTATGGAAGGATATCCCCCAGTAAGTAAGCTTTGTTTAATGAAAAAGTGCCAAGTACAACACAATTTCATCAGAGTCAGTGAAAAACTATACAAAGGGCTATGGAGAAAAGGGGTGTGGGGTGGGGTGGTGCTACCCGGCTCACAGCAGGACGTAGCGGCAGTGTGGGGTGGTGTGGGGTGTTGCTACCGGCTGACAGCAGGACATAGCGGCTATTTTGGATGGGGTGGTGCCACCGGTTCACAGCAGGACGTAGCGGGTGAGGCCGACTCCCCGCAGCTCACGCAGACGCTGACAGTGCCGTAGCATACTCAGAATGGCCTGGAAGCGCTTGTCCACTTTTAACTGTGTGAACTCCCGAATGTCTGCCTCCACCACAAAAAAAATTACCTGCAAATACACAAAACTACATTAAAAAGTCCCTTAAAAACGGGAAAATACACCAAACATACATTTTACTGTTCCTGAAATATAAGCAATGTTCAGCAACAAAACACCTAGGGTTAACATGAGGAATGCAGTGGAAACAGGGATACAAACACATGAAGAATGGTGTCATTTGGAACTCGTTTGAATCCTTCATCGGAATGGGCTACTCTCTTTTTTTTGTTGCATAAATCCCAGTATAATAGGCCTTGTTTGTGGCAGACACAGACAAGAGGACAGCAAATATTTGTCTTTATGCTGCTCCTTTTAAGAAATGGCATTGCACAAGCTTGGAATGTATTGATGAGTTTAAAGGTCAGAATGAAAAGAGTACCTTTGGTGTCCTTGGTCTCCTCATCTTTGAAGCGCTGTTGAAGCCTGCGAGTTGCATTAGTCAGGCTCTTTGCTGCCTGCTGCAAGATGCTGTATTTCTCTGTCACGGCTGTGTTGATGCTTTGTACCACTGCATTAAGTTGGGTGTATGTCACACGACCCTTCATGTATCTGCAACAAAAAAGGGGCGTGCCAAATACTATTGATCTATTTGTGAAGAAGCCATACAATGTGGACTTAAAACAATTCAATGTTGGTGGCCCAAATGGTAATGCACCCCCATTAGGAGGGTTTTAGTTGGTGGGACTATCCTCTGATCTTGCATTAGCACCATCTCTGGTTGATCGGACATCTGTAGTCAGCATATCTGACCTAATGAATGAGAGCTGGCAGACCACAGAAAAGGAGTGCCAGCTGGCAGCATTATCTGCATTAGCTTTGGGATGAGAAAAACGGTCCTGGAGCCATTAGACAGGCCTATCAGTAGAACTGGGTGTTTCAAATTGTGAGAACAGGTCCAAGAGGGCCCAAGTATGAACATCTATGTTCTTAAAAACTTAGAAAGGCAGTAAGGCACTCTATTTTGAAGTCCTGTTGACTCTTGTGCACTGGAAAGACTCACTGTGGAATGCTTTCAAATTCCTCAGTAGTAATGTACACCATTTCACGGATGTGGGTACAAGAGGGTTTCCTCTGTTGGTTCTGCTCCTGGCTTTGCCAGGCCGCATCCTGCTGGCTCTGGGTTAAATCCCTGTGTTGACAAGGGTCAGAGCAGGAAGAAAGCAAAATGAAATTGAAATCTTAACATTGTGATACAATGTGCCTTTTCCAATTCTTCAGTAATGTAAACCTGTGTAACCTAAACATGCTTACTTGGCAGTGTGAAAGCCCTTCCTTGGCATGTGCAAGGGCATGTTGTCACGGAGATAGTACCCTTCATGCAAGTCTTCCTGGAAGAACTCCTCAAGCTCCTGCAAGAGCACAGCCACAAACGGATCACTGTCTTTCACCCTCCTGAAGCTGTGCAAGAACACTGAAGAAGCTATATACAGATCCTTTCCAAAAAATTTGAATATCATGGAAAAGTTTCCCCCCCCCCCCATAATTCCATTCAAAAAGTGAAACTTTCATAGATATAGATTCATTACACACAAAGTGAAATATTTCTAGCCTTTATTTGTTTCATTTTTCATAATTTTGGCTTACAGCTCCAGAAAACCCCCAAAACAGTATTTCAAGAAATTAGAATAGTGTGTCGAAAATCAGCATTTACTTCAGTTATTTCAGCGAATGAGTGGAGTGGCTTGACTCGAGGAATCCGACAGTTGTAGCCCATGTCCCGGATACGTCTGTACGTGGTGGTTTTTGAAGCACTGACTCCAGCCTCAGTCCACTCCCTCTGCATCTCCGCCAAATTTGGGAATAGTCTTTCCTTGACAATCCACTGAAGCCTACGGTCATCTCTTTTGCTTGTGCACCTTCTCCTGCCACATTTTTCCCTTCCACTAAACTTTCTATTGATATGCTTGGAAACTGCACTCTGTGAACAGCCAGCCTCCTTAGCGATGACCTTTTGTGGCTTACCCATCTTCTGGAGGGTATCAATGATGGTCTTCTGGCCAATTGTCAAGTCTGCAGTCTTCCCCATACTGAACCAAACTGAGATAAACTTTGCAGGTATTTTGAGTAAATTAGATGATAGTGTGACACTCAGTCTAAAACATTCATTCTCTGAAATAACTGAAGTAAATGCTGATTTTCGACACACTATTCTAATTTCTTGAAATACTGTTTGGGGGTTTTCTGGAGCTGTAAGCCAAAATTATGAAAAATGAAACAAATAAAGGCTAGAAATATTTCACTTTGTGTGTAATGAATCTATAATCTATGAAAGTTTCACTTTTTGAATGGAATTATGGAAAAAAAACAACTTTTCCATGATATTCTAATTTTTTGGAAAGGATCTGTATATATATATACGTATATATATACAGTGGTGCTCGAAATTATTCATACCCCTTCACTTTTTGCACACTTTATTGTGTTAAAATTGCCATTTTTGCCCATCAATCTACACTCAATAACCCATAATGACAAAGTGAAAACCTGTTTTTAGAAATTTGTACTAAAAATGGAGTAGATGTGGATGGATCACTTTAAAGGGACTGTAAAGGTAAATCCATAATAATAATCCCATATACTCTGACTACATTATATGGGGCTGTTATGGTATGTATTAAGCATCAGCAACAGTATGAGATTTCAATTTCATTGCAATCTCGAACTATATCCATCTACCCATTTCCATCTATTCCAATGTGGGGATTAAATGGGTGGAGTTCAAATTATTACTGGGGTCAGTCCTATTGGGCACAGGTCCTCATGACGCCATGAAGGATATGACATAATGGCCAATAAATGTTTTAATGTCATTGCATATCTCCTCCCATAGTTGGAGGCAAATAGAATAGAATAGAATAACTTTTATTTTCCCTTTCGGGAACTTCAGTTGTAGCCCCAGCAACAACAAAAAAGACAGACAGTGGGGCAGACCCACAACACACAAACACACACACCAAATAAAGACATACAATATCAAATTAAGTGAATTAAATTAGAATACAGCCATGATTAAAAATAGCCCCCGCTGTCCCGAGATGTTCAGTGTCATTTAGCAGTCCAACACACAAACTCGTAACGTCGTAACGGAGCACCGAACTGCGTCAGCCTTCCCTCTCGTCGCCTCACTCCTCCCCCGCACCATCTTCTCCTTCCCTTCCATGGTTGTCCTTTGAAGACCGCCTGCACTCTCTGATCAGCCCCGACATCTTCAACTCCGGTGAAGAGCGATGGTAAACTTTGCTGCTGCAGATCCAACGGACATTCCCGAGCATATGTTGCGAATGCGTCTCCATGGTGACGACCACAAACAAAATTATCCCGGTGAGACAATTCGCCAACATCATCAAAACATGCGGCAGGAGTGCCCCGAAAAATCTCCAGCCCACCTCCCTGCACCACAACAGACACACAGCGCATGAAAAAAAACAAAAGACAAAAGCCAGACACAACAAAATACATTCAAATTAACAAACACGAACACGAGAGACAGCTGGACTACATGTCGCCATTACAGCGCCACAAGTGTCCATAAATAAAACTATTCTGTCCCACTAACGTTAAACAGCCTATTTGAGTCTGAGCTGAGCAAAACAATCGTTTGCTATAGAGAACCGTTGTCTGCGTTATCGATAGTTTTGTAATCCTTAGCTGTAGTTATTTTTATATTTTTCAGTTGTTAATCTTAATTCTCTCCCAGTTTCTCTCCTCCTTCAACCCGCTATTTAATTTCTCCCACCTTCTCTATCCCTTTGTGTTGGTGCTACCTAGCTGTCTAGCTATAAAGGCTACTTTAGCCCTAGAGCTAAGTTAAGAGTTATAACCTAGTTGTCGTCTCCGTTTGCATTGAGCATGCCGCATATACCCCGTGTATGTACCCTCCCTGGATGCACAAACAGAGGATGAGGTTGAGGGTAATGCTATGTGTCATTTTTTTGGTTTCCTCAAGATGCTGAAATTCGTAAGAAATGGGTGGTGTTTTTGGAAAGTTAACGTTATTGCGACAATGGCAAGCTCCCACTTGTGCAGCGACCATTTCACAAAACCGGACAGCTTTCTTTCAGAATTATAACAATTTCGCTTGGCCAAATTCCTCAAACTTGTTGCTGGGGTTGTGCCCTCTCTACCCCCTTTTCCTATCCAGGATCATCCTCTCCCTTCCCATCGGTGGCCATTGCTGGGCAGATGAACCTGCTGCAACCGGTAAGTTGCTATCTTGGACCGCTGCTAATTTACCGAAGCTGGTAGGCGTAATGTTAGCTATCTTCTCGATAAATAATAGAGTAGGGGAGAACCGGGTCGAAAGATTAACTTTTTACATTCATCCGGTTTACTCGAAAGTCAGTAGAGCTAGAGAGGCCATATTTTCTGACAAACAACTTGTATGTGTCCCTCACTAATAGCAACGGGAATTTTGTTACCAGCATAAACAAGTCGGATATAAATTGGCTGCAAACAGGATGAGTGCAATGTGTCTTTCGTCCCTGCCGTGCGGGACGAAAAACACACTGAATCGGGACGAAAGAATCACGTGAGAGAAAGTGTATTTTAGCGGTCTTATCTCTGTCTTCTTGTTTTTATACTCATTCCTTTCAACAAATGTACTGTCAGGCAAAATGCCATGTTAGGGACGAGTCAATGAATAATGGTATAAGTTTAAAATCCATGAAAATCAACCATGCGTCAAGAGCATAATGTCGCATAATTAATAGAATTTTGCATCGCAACGTTAAACGGTCTGAAATTGATGATTTAATAGCAACTCACCTTTATTAATAGCTACTAGACATCATTTATTGATGCTTATTATACCAGGCATTGTTGAATACTCGGATCTGATGGGGTCAATACGCATTCCAAGGTTGTGCATTGATTTTCACCATGGCATTTTAACAGTGTGTCTTTCGTCCCACTCGTGTCTCGCTTGCTTTCAAGTTGGCTAGCAGCTAAGTCTCGCAAGCATACCATTCGACACCTATGCTGTCCTTTAGTCAACAGTTGTGTTAAGAAAATTATGCATGTTTGGAAAATTCTAAACATAAACACACTTTTACAACCGAAAAACACTTCCGGTTTCGATATTTTACTTTCAGCTGTCAAAAATAACTTTGGTCTAGCACTCCGCCAAAACGGGACGCACGTCACTGGTTTTTTGCAGAGTGAAATGATTACACGTGTCACATACTGACTGATCTACGGCATTCGGGTTTCTGTAGTTTTCGCAAAAATCGATGTTATTCTTTCGTCCCGTGTTTCTTTCGTCCCGGTTCTCCCCTAGTCGGTTGCTGTAGTAATATATGTTTGATATATTTGCCATTGTAATGTAGCCCATTGTTTCCAACATTCCTTCATGGATATGAACGGGGATATGTACGCTATCTAGCTAGGTTAGCTGTGGGCGTTTTCTGACAATTGCTGCGAATATAGGAGTGGAGACTAAGCGCGTCCATGTGAAAAAATGTAAGATTTAATCTGGACGCTCTGATTTATCTTGTGAAACTGGTAGTACATGGTGTTTGGTAAATAAGAGAAAAAACTTATCCAGAGAAAAATGGTAACATACTGTATGTGAGGTGTTCTATAGCACCGGACTTTTTAATGTTTGGAGGTTAACGTTATAGCCAGCTTGTAACCTGTCACACAATATGCTGCTTTTGCGGCGACAAGCTAATGAGTTATTCGGTTTCATCTCATTTTACTCTAAACATGTTTCGGCTTTCATTATCTGCATGTCTTGATGTCAAATCCAATGTCCAAATCCAAATCCTGCAGGTTGTATATAAGCCCAACATGTTACATATTTTGTGCAGATTCGATGCAAACTTTGCTACATGCGGCCCCAAGTCTGGTAAATATGTTATACTAGCTACGCTAGCTATTTTTAGTTATCTGATGCGCTTCCTGAGCATTTCACAGTTGCCTACCAAATTCGATAAACCATGGGTGCAGATAATAATAACCCTTGCAGTAATCCATCCATATCTACTCCATATTTACATTTACATTTACATTTTAGTCATTTGGCAGACGCTCTTATCCAGAGCGACGTACATTAGTGCATTTTCAACATTTTCATATCTGGCAACAGAGTGATAGTTTGGGGCTCGTTCGATAGCTCAGACCCTTGATAACATACAACTATTTAGCCAGCCATGTGTTCCATACTGTACCAGTGTAATTTACAGCTGAATCTAGTCTCACCCCCCAATTCCCATAGAGATCCATTCAAATGCACAGAGGTTATAGTATCGCTTGTAACAGTACCAGAAAATAAGATAGTCTTTTGATGTTCATGGGTCACAGACTTCAGGAAGTAATAGCATGCAAAGGATATGCGACCAAATACAAAATATGATACAATAAAAATACATTAAAGCAAAGGATATGAATACTTATGTACATGAGATTACATTTGCAAAAATTTCTAAAAACACGTTTTCACTTTGTCATTATGGGTTATTGCGTGTAGATTGATGGGCAAAAATTTGATCCATTTAAAATTACATCTACAACACAATAAAGTGTGCAAAAAGTGAAGGGGTATGAATACTTTCAAGCACAACTGTATACACTGCCTGACCAAAAGAAAAAGTCGCCGTTGCACCCGTCATGCATAGTGCCCACTGTACAGTGGTGTTCAAAAAAATAGCAGTACAACATCAGTAACCTGATGAACCACTGTTATTAGTAGTAGTGATATTTCTGCATGGCAAATAATTTACTTGTAGATGTAGTAGTGTAATAGAAAAACAACAGACCCAACTGTCATGACATGCACGCTGCTTGTTCTGAGTAATTGACTCATTCATTGAAAGGGGCTTGTTCAAAATAATAGCAGTGTGGAGTTTAATTAGAGAATTCATTCATTCTGTGAAAAAAAACAGGTCAAACAGGTATTCCACAGGTAAACAGGTGATGCCATCATGATTCTGTATAAAAGGATATCAAAAGACTCTTATTTCCAGGTACTCTTAGAAGCAATACTATAACCTCTCTGCATTTGAATGGATCTCTATGGGAATTGGGGGGTGGGACTAGATTAAGCTGTAAATTACACAGGAATAGTATGGAACCCATGGTTGGCTAAATGGCTGTAAGTCAACAAGGGTCTGAGGTATCAAACTAACCTCATCACTCTGCTGCCAGATATGCAGTAGATATGGATGGATCACTTGAAGGGTTGTTTCTCCTGACAAATTTCCCTATTGAACTCTATGGAAAAATATGTCAGGAGAAGAAACCCTTCAAGTTATCCATCCATATCTACTGTATTTCTGGCAGCAGAGTGATGGTTTAACACTTGTTTGATACCTCAGACCCTTGTTGACTTACAGCCATTTAGCCAACCATGTGTTCCATACTATTCCCGTGTAATTTACATCTTAATCTAGTTTTTACATGTGGGAAATAAAAACATAAGGCAAGACTACTTTACGGGAGTAACAAAATTGGAATGTGCTCAATTTGAAAAAGACTTGGAAGTAGGCTAGTAGTTGATCAAAGCCTTTCAGGTTCTAGGCATTTAAAAAAAAAAATTAATTTATTTTATACAGGGAAATAATAGTACATAAAAGTCCTAAACTCTTTGGGCCCTACTCAGTACATTACTGGTTTACAGAGGGTTCCCTGTCCTACAGCATAGGGAAAGAAAAAAATAAATAAAATTGAGATGAACAGAAAATGAGGAAAAAATAACAGACAGGAGTAAAAAATCTATAGATGTACAGTAATTAAAATGTGAGAAATTTCAGAAAGAAATATGTAGAAACAATGAAAAAATAAAAATAAAAATAAAATAAAATAATAATAATAATAATAAAGTGAGTGTTTATTAATGGAGCAGACACAGCGTGATCTGAAATTAATTATAGTCTAGTGTTGACAGATTTGGTTATTTATAAGATGAGATTTGAGCTGTTTTTTAAAGTTGTTAAAATGTATATTTGTCCTTATATTTAATGGTAAATTATTCCATGATTCTGTGTTTCTATTGAAAAACGATTTTTGACCAAAATTGCTTTTGTATCTTTGAAGTGGATTTAATGCGTTTGTAATGGAACGGGTTTGTCTTTGTTGTCGGTTATTGGAATGACGTGGCAATAGGTTGTTAATGATCTGAGGAAGAGTATTGTTTTGTATTTTATGGTAAAGTTTTAGGTTCAGTAATATTTGGTAATTTTCAAAAGTGAGTGCGTTTACTTGTTGCAAAGCAGTGCAATGATGTGTGCGAGATGGTAATTTCGCGTGAATTTTGTACGATCTATTATAAAGACGAATGATTTGGTCTAATGTGCATTTTGTAGCAGATGACCAAATTGGTAAACAATATGATAATGTGGATAGAATTATGGCATTTAAATATGTATTTGAAACGGTTTGTGTAAGATATGTCCACATTTTATTGTAGTTTTTTATTTAGCTGTTTTGCAAGGTATTCAATATGTGGTTTAAATGTCATATGATCGTCAAGCGTGACGCCGAGATATTTATAGGTACTCGTTACAGACAAGGGTTCATTTTTTAGTTGTATAGGGGGCGGAGTCGAAAATGTTTTTTGAGAGGATCGAAAATACATACATTGTGTTTTTTTTATATTTAATGTTAAATGATTTCTGTGTAACCAGTGGTGAAGAGCTTGTAGGTCTAATGAAAGTTTGGAATAAATGTCATCTATATTATGCGCAGAGGTAAAGGTAACGGTGTCGTCCGCGTATAGAAGCACTTGGGTTGATGAGCATACTGAGGGCAGATCATTAATATATAATATGAACAATAGCGGTCCTAGAATAGATCCTTGTGGTACACCGATATTGCTTGTCGTAGAAGTGGATTTAAGTTGATCTATTTGGACCAGTTGTGTTCTTTCTAATAGATATGATGAAAGCATGTTTATTGCAGTTGATGATAGATTGAACTTCGTTAACTTATTGAGAAGTATTGAATGATTAACGGTATCAAATGCTTTTGAAAAATCGATAAATATTGCACCGGTTATATTCCCTACATTTAATGATTGTCTAATTGATTCCGTGAGATATAATACTGTGGATGTGGTTGATCTGTTTGTTCGAAAACCAAACTGAAATTCATTTAAAAGACCGTGTGATTCTAAGTAGTCGGTGAGCTGAGTGGCTAGCACCTTTTCCAGGATCTTTGACATTTGTGCTGTAGCAGTAAAAAAGGCTAACAGGATGCTGGGATATATAGCCAAAAGTATTGAGTATAAATCCAAGGAAGTTATGCTGATGGTATACAATACTTTTGTCAGACCACACAGAGTACTGTGTGCAGATCTCAGACCGTATTACAAAACAAGACTAGGTCAACCTAGTGCCTGCTGGGTGCTGGAGGTCTTGCCCCAGAGATGGCTTTCTCAGCCTAGTGCATGTGGAGGGAAGTCCTTTGACTCCCTCCTCATTAAGTTCAATTTGAGATGGGTTTTCGAGTGGAAGAATTCTCAAGATAAAGATGAAGGAAATAGCAGTCTTCTATTAAATTTAATCTTTTATTAAATATTTAAACGTTGATTCAACGTGGGAAAACCTTAAACCTACGCAGAGGATTCGGAGTTCCCCGAACAAAAACAAACATTAGCTTATATAATATCATATAACTCCTCCTTTACGTTACTAATACTCCAATAATATGTGGTAACACCCTTTCATAATATCTTATTTTATCCAATAACAAATTAGGCAAAAAATTTATATGTTATATGACCTGTTCTTACCCTATGCGCTTGGGGGCACTCTTGATCTATCAAATAAAATTGTTTGTGACCTTTCCTCCTTTTAATCAGACCATGAAATTTTCCTTAATTTCCCTTATTTTTTATTCTTTTCCCCACCTGTTCGGTCAGCATGATCTATCTTATCAGCTTAGTTATGGAACACAGGAGGAAAACATTCCTGTTTTGACTGGTGTGCTAGATGCCCTCATCCTTGCTGACAGAGAACTATCCTGCACCCTCTCACAACCCCCCCATCTCATCTTGACTGTATTATTTAATTATTTATATAAAAGTTTGCTTATGAGGCTTTCTTGGGCCTACAGAACAGTTTCACAAAACAGCTTACTTCCACATGCAATAAGTAGCCTATTGATACCTGGTGCACTGGAAAAAGCAAGGTATTATAAGCTACAGCATTAGACTTGTTTCCGTTTATTTGGCTTAAGTAGCCTAGCTAATAAAACAATTAATTCGCTGAGTACGCTAATCAAGACCAGTAGCCTAATGATTAAGCAATGACAATGACAAAGATTACTCTTTTGAGATTGTTTAACAAGGATCAGGCAATAATCTTAATGCAGTAAAGAATGTAGCCTAATTAATCTTAAGACAGCACTCAAATTAGTCAAAGTGAGTTTAACATTAGAAAGCATATTTAAAGAGAACAGCCTCTTAAAGGGATAGTTCGGAATTTTGGACATAATGTCTCAATTACGACTTACCCATGATGTAGTTGATTGATGGAAACCATTTTCAGCTAATTCCATGCTGTCCCTTCTTTTGGACATACACACATGGCTAATGCTAGCGCAACTCTAAGGTAACCGGTAGCATCCACCACCAAACGCACTTAAACATTCCACAGTGCACCCAAAGCAAATAAAATACGACGACAGTCTATCTGGGGAGCGATACTTTACGTTACCTACGAATGTATTGCCGGCACTGGCCGACTACAACAACAAAGAAGTTGTTCTCTACTTCCACAGAGAATATAGGTCAGCACAAAGTAAAGGATTCAACGATAGTTTGACTTAAATAATGATGGTATAAACACTCAAAATAACCCCGACAGACTGTTGTCGTATTTTATTTGCTTTGGGTGCACTGTGGAGTGTTTAAGTGCGTTTGGTAGTGGATGCTTGGAACATCTTGGTTCCAGACAAAAAGGATTGAGGTAATGGAGTGGCCAGCTCAATCCCCTGACCTCAACCCCATTGACTTATGGGGTGACATTAAAAATGCAGTTTCTGAAGCAAAACGCAAAAATTCACAGGAACTGTCGAATGTAGTTCGTTCATCCTAGGCTGAAATACCTGTTTCTAGGTGCCAGAAGTTGGTTGACTCGATGCAACGCAGATGCGCAGCAGTAATCAAAAACAATGGTTATGCAACTAAATATTAGTTCAGTAATTTAAAGTGAAGTTAAATCTTGAAACATTTCTTCAGTTTATACAGTAAGTGTTTGAGTTTGAAGAGAAAAATGTCGACACTGCTAATTTTTTTTGAACAGATTAATATTCCTTTTCTTTGCTTCCTGAAAAAGAATAATGCAGACTTGATAAAATTTGTTAATGCTTTGATTTGGAATTGAATGTGTAATGTTATATGTAGTTTATGTAATTATTTTATTTTGCATTCATATTTTGGCAACATGGCCCTACAACCTGGTAGGAAGAATTATGTTATGCCATGTATTTCTTGCGGAATGTTTTTAAATCGTAGACGAAAGTGTACAATTTTGAATGTGACAAATGTACCTACATCAATGAACTCACTGGTCAGATATCTGTTCTAGAGAAAAGATTAGATTTCAACTCTAAAGGAAATCAAGGATTCTGAAAGGGAAATTGACTGTGCTGAACAATCTGATGCTGATGCCTGATGCCGCTTGTCTAGAATCCTTATCGACGGCTCAAGCAAATCTCTCAGGAAAGTGAATTACAGAGAGGCAAAAATCTAAACACCGACCTTTACCTGCTGCTATGGCATCGGAAACACACAAGAAGTACTCTGTTCTATCTGATTCCCCTGAAAACGGCGTTACTGACGTCTCTGAGTCAGTGCTAGAAATTTGAATCATTGGAGATTCAATTGTTCGAAATGTGAATGTACAGACCACTGTGCCAGAGTTAAAGACATTGAATTCCAGTTAGAGAGCGCACTCGCTGCGCAAAATGTTTCTACTGTTGTCTTGCACTGTGGTACAACGGACACAAAATTGTGAGAGTCTGAAACACTAAAAATCACTTTTGTGAAGTTTGTGGTAAACTCAGAAAACTGAGGAAACATTTTATCATATCAGGCCCTCTTCCTGGGTTTACTGCTTTTACTACAGGCTGTGAGAAATTCAGCACACTTTTTAACCTGAACAACTAGCATTTAGGTGTAAAGCCCAAGGATTTGTCTATATAAACAGCCTAGGCTATTCTCCAGAGATGGTCTGCACCCCAGGAGAATTGGTGTGAAAATATTGTCCTCAAATATACAAGAAGCATGCAAACATGTGTGACTTGGTACGCAGAAAAGGATTAACTACTACACGATCTAATACTTGTTTTAGGATGATGTTTTGAATTTCATATGGTAATAATTTCCAGTCAAGGTTACATGCATAATAATACCAAGTATTAATTAAACCTCCCAGTGTAAAAACAAAGGAAATTAATCACAAAAACGAAGTTTTAAGTGAAATGTTTGCGTTTGCCAAAATCCTCAAAAGAAGATTCAAACCTTCTCTGAAAAAGCCTAATGCATACTGTTAAGAGTATTTAGGTGCTCTGTGCAATATTAGCAACTGTGGATATTAAAACTGGCGGCAATAGACTTACAGATTTTGTACTTTTAAAAGCATGCTTCATTTCCAATATGGCCATGTGGGACCATATATCTTGTATCACTCTTTCAGCAGAGCACAAACTGTGTTGGTATATAGCAACTAGTGGACATAATTGATAGATCCTGCATTAGAGTGTATATAACAGTGTAAAGTGTATTGCTATGATGTCTTAAAGGGTAGCAAAGCACAAAAAACACTTATTTTAGATGAGAACTGATATATTTGGTTTTTTCGAAGTGTTACTGATTGATTCTGGTCCAAACCTTGACATTTTACTGCAGTCAGCGCAAAACAGCGTAAACCCAAAGGATAGAATAGAATAGAATAGAATAGAATAGTATAGAATAACTTTTATTTTCCCTTTTGGGAACTTCAGTTGTAGCCACCAGCAACAACAAAAAAG
The DNA here is from genome assembly GCA_029718625.1 of Synaphobranchus kaupii. NCBI lineage: Eukaryota > Metazoa > Chordata > Actinopteri > Anguilliformes > Synaphobranchidae > Synaphobranchus > Synaphobranchus kaupii. The sequence continues at coordinate 11,878,037 of CM056384.1, read as the reverse complement.
ACATAGACAGTGGGGCAGACCCACAACACACCAAATAAAGACATACAATATCAAATTAAGTGAATTAAATTGGAATACAGCCATGATTAAAAATAGCCCCTGCTGTCCCAAGATGTCCAGTGTCATTTAGCAGTCCAACACACAAACACACAAGCGATGGTAAACTTTGCTGCTGCAGATCCAATGGACATTTCCCGAGCATATGTTGCGAATGTGTCTTCATGGTGACGACCACAAACAAAATTATCCCGGCGAGACAATTCGCCAATATCATCAAAACACGCGGCAGGAGTGCCCCGAAAAATCTCCAGCCCGCCTCCCCGCACCACAACAGACACACAGCAAGACACAAAAAAAACAAAAGACAAAAGCCAGACACAACAAAATACATTCAAATTAACAAACACGTACACGAGAGACAGCTGGACTACATGTCGCCATTACAGTGCCACGTGACGTTTATGGCTCAAAAAACATGATGTTTATGGATCTGGCTCAAAAGTGTCTCTAGTGGTAAATGTTGGGTACTGCGCGTCCAGTCTGTCATTGGCCAGAAACTTCATCAAGCTGACGTATGACTCCCGGTGACTAAATTGAAACCTGTACAGCTACACCCTGAAGTTTTGGAGCGAAGGTCAGCTACGTGTTTGCTTGTGTGTGCATGAGTAAGAGAAAGTGGAACAAAGCAGCCGCTGTGAGTGCTGTCCAGAGTAGAATTAGTTATAGGCTATTAGTGAGAAAAATTGCTGGGGTGTGGTTTGATACCTGGAGCTCAGCCCCTATATTATTACCTTATCACGCCCAGATTTGGCCATTTTATAAATTTCAAAATGGGGCAGGATCTAGCTAAACCAGCATGCTTTGTAACCCTTTAACTCTATAGGCTTTGGCCCCCTAGTGGTGGGACGCATGCGCCCCAATTTTTTATAGTGTTCATATTTCGCTTAAATTCTAAATTATAACGTTAATAAAACACGGAACTTTCGACGCAAAATTGTTAAAAACAGTCACAGCCTGCGAACACATTCGTTTATATGCTTATCAGCTCTCAGGTTACACTACAGAGCCATAAAGCAGCAGGGTGCTAATAGCCCAACCCACTTTTTTTATTTGTTTACAGCCTTCACCTCGCCGCAGTCACAGGCAATAAAATGCGTATCACAAAAGCTCTTGGTACCATTTCAACACGCTAAAAAATCAAGATCCGATTCAGGAACAATTGTATATTATTGAAAAGTTGTATAAATAAACATTAGGTGTTTTTTTCCCGTGCTCACTTCAGTATGCATACAACCGATATACTTCCGGTTTTGTATAAATACATTTTATTTTCTACAAATTCTCTTGATAAACATGTTTAAGCAACCAAATACGATACCTGGTTATGCAGTTATAACCCTTTTCTGAAGAATCCTCAACGTTTTTTCGTAACCCATTTATCCATTATCCAGGAAAGTCTCAATTTCCACAGTGCGTACCCTTCGCTTTTGCGTTTGTACTACGTTACTACCGTTGCGTAAAAGCATTACTAGACTGCTACAGGAATGATCTAACGTAAAACACGTAGATTATCTTCTACGGGGGTTCCTGCCCTTTCAAACGAAGTAAAACATGTCATATTCAAGCGACTGTGAACGGCGCTGTATCCACGCGTAAAGACAGCCCATAGGGCAATCGGCTGTGCGCTCCTGACTGTCGACAGCATCAGATGACGCCTGTGGCCATTTTGACTGAGTTTATCCTGGAAGGGATGGGCTGGATTGCTGTTACAATTACGTTTTCAGTCTATCCCGATGTATTTAGCAATGTGTAGCTTTTTTTGTGAGCTGAAAAAACGTCACAGACCAGTCTTTCTCTGTACGCAGACGCGGGCAGCTGTATGATGCAATTGCGCTGGTGATGTCTTTGCTGCTTCAAAGTTTACGATTATTTTATACATTTATACGCGAACGTGGCAATCAACGGTGGAAAGAAGAGCGCTTATTTCACGGTTGCTGAGGTTTTGGAGGTGAAGAAGTGTCCCAGAGGCGAAGAAGTCTGTGTTCTGGCAGAGCAATGACTCTGGCATGGACCCGTGCCTGGACATGTAAGTGTTTTTAAAAATATATAATACAAATTATTATTATTGTTATTATTATCATCATAATTATCAACAGTATGGAGCGCTATTATCTAGAGTATTTTTAGTTTGGTGATAAATGGATTCTCGCAGGAGTTCGCTAGTTAGCTTCTATGGCGTCACAGGCTGGTAAGGAGCGCCTGCTCTTTGTTTTCTAGCGTTCATTCGCAGTTTCTTTGTGCAGCAACCAACACAAGGGCTAGTTGTTGAATTTACGCATGAAACGACATCCATTCTCAGTACTTTATTTCACGGTTCAGTCAAGACATTACGGTATTATAATAATGTAATTTAGTTCATGCAAGCTGACAAACTAATTCATAAATCCTAGTTAGCTACGATTGCTAATTATGTTGGAGCTAATATCAGACGTACTGTGGATGTAAGATTTTTTAATGTATATACGTATATATATATCTATATATATATATAAGTGTGTGTATATATATATATATATATTTTTATTTTTTATTTTTATAAAATACATTTTTTTTCCCACTTAATTGTAATACTTGCCATATGTCTTTTTGAGATAATTTGTGTTCTCATTTTTTAGTGATTCTACTTAGTAATGTACTTGAATCTGTCTTTTTCAGGGAGGACAGTGAAGACACCCCTCCCCCACCTGACACCTCTGTCGTAGGAGGTGGTAACAGACAGGTTTGCCAAATAGTGATGTATAATTCATTACTTTTGCTGTAAAAAGTCAAGTTGAAGGCTTGTTATAGATAAACCTGTTATTCTGCTGGCTTATGGGGCTCTGGTAAATCTAACTTTGAAGTACAGTGCCATTTTAAATGTAAAGCAGATTGGTTGGATAACATTAGGGTAAGTAATCCTTTTCGGAGAGGTATTTGGGCACTTTTGGGCACGCTTTGTAAGAGAATACCCTCATACACATAAACACAAAACATGTGTAGGTTAATTTTCTTCACATTCTGTATTACAAAAACTGTTTTAAAAGAAAAATAAAGTTTTCTGATGATTGACATGCCTAGACAGAAAGATATGCACATGTTTTATATTTGGAGAGGTTCGGATAAATATTGGGACACTGGGCAGTTTTGGAAAAATTACCAATGGATAAGGAAAGCCTGTAGATATCTTTACCAAATTCTATACACAAGTGGACAACATATCAGTGCACTAGTGTAAGGAATTCTGGCTTGCTCCAGTACTTTGAAGTTGAAATATTCAGTGCTAAACTGTAAAAACACAAGGCGTTTTGTACTTTTTTTTGTTTTTTTTATGTGTATTATGTATAAACTGTATGTGACCATTTTTACATAAATTTATTCTGATGCAAATTTCTGAATGGTACAAGCCTCTTCTTTCATTGAAACTTTCAACCATGGATGTGCAGTGAATAGTTTTTGAGATATTGGCACTTAATTGACACTAGTAAAAACTAGGCGAAAATTGGGCCAAATGGGCCAAAGTAAATAGGGTTAAGGATATAAATCTAATTTTCAACTCATAATTCCAGATCATAGTCACTAGGGTTGTCACAATATCCCATTTTCATATCGTCGATATGCCTTTAAGAAATATTGTGATATTCAATATTATCGTTCGTATATAATTATAGTGGATTAATGACAACGTGAACAGAAGTAGCTCCCCAGGATACTATAAAGTGCTTGTGTGTATTGATGAAGAGTTGAGTTGCATACATCAAACTGTTGATGGTGTTGCTCCCAGTGACTCACTGAAATAAAGACTTTTTCTCACTCCAACGAGGGACTCTGATTATTTTTCCACGACAATTTGGTGCCGAAACCTGGGACCACAGATGCTGCAGCCCTACCTTGGGACGTCACATTCCCCTGGACCTGACAACGCCATGGCGCCACTAAAATTCTAAGGTAAGGGAGCCTTTTAACATTCCCTAATTAAAGTGGCTGTTGGCAGGTCCTGGTGAGTGGGATGCTTTGAGGTACAGGGGATTGATACCCTGACACACTCGCGGTCCTTAGTAAATTGTGAGAGCGAGATAATTAGAGAACCTCTTCCTGGTAAAGAGCTCATGATCTAACGTTAGTTTTGTTGATTCGGGTTATCTTGCTTTGATATGCAACAGTGAATTTAAAGTATATGGTGGGATGTTCGGTGTTGGCCCTATATGGGTATAGAGATCGGTCAGAGTGAATCGAAAAAGAAGGATTGGTGAATGTGGTTCAGACTGTGTACTTGTAATGGAGTAGTTGCATTGTAAAAACAAGCCATTGTAAAAACAAGCCCAATGCTTGTTCACTTATTAACCCGTAAAGTGTCTGGCGAGGGGGAAGAAAGGTATTTCTATGCCTGCATTAATCACTTGGGTCCAGAGGACAGTGATTCAAGTTCAGGTGAAGATTCAGGGACAGATACGGATTCTGCCTGATTCGGAAACAAATCCTGTAGTAAGGTGGTTGATTGAATACGCGTCCCCCGATGCTAGTCATGATGTAATGACTGTAGATGAGGAGGAAGAATGTAAGAATGCGAACAATCCCACTTTTACTTTACTGAGCATTGCAGGTTAAAAATAAAAACATGGGAAAAGCTGTCTCAACAGGTCCCCCCAAAGGGGACCCTGGCTTTTTATATGTACACCCACTATGGGCCGGCTTCTACTAAGTTTTTAGACAAATGGAATTGGTACACTAGAGACGATCCAGATAAACAGTTTCCTGAAGAGGGAACTTTTGTCATGGATAAGATGGTGCATTTGAAAGGGGCATTGGAGGGGAGGAAAAATACCCCGCAAATTCAATTCTCAGCTTTTTTAAATTCGAATGAAGAAGCCTCCAATAGACAGAATAACCACATCCCTGCAGGCTTAAAAGACACCATTGATAAATTGAGAGCAGCTGGAAAGGCTGCTGAAATAAAGGCGCCGACAATTGTCACGCCGACGGCCCCTCCATCTTACGGAGACTGCACAGGCAACTGTTGAGTGGGAAGACACTCCCTAGCCCAAAGCCGCCTGATAGCGAGGATGATCTCCTTGATCTAATATTAGCTGCCCAGCAGTCTGGTCTAGCACAAAGATTTAGAGGGGCAGCCCCGTCGGCTGCACCAGCCCAGGCACCCCCGGCACCCCCACTGATCCAGGCTCCGGCTCCTGATCAGCCCGCACTAGCTGAGGCACAGGCACCCCTTGATCCTCTGGTAGAAGCGGTGGAACAGCAGATGCAAGGACTGACAATACATGGCCCTCCCACGCATCACACGAGGTCTGCGGATTGAAAAATACAGGCGGTCTCCCAGCCGCAACTGCTGCCCGGCCCGGCAATGCAGTATCCGCAGCGCTTTATCCCCTTAGTAATTCCACAAGCTCAGGGACCGTGTGTTGTAGAATCAGGTGCGATGCACTCACCGTTAACTCCCCAAGATCTTGTAGCTCATAAACAGGGCATGCCATCCTACAAAAAGGATCAGTCCAGATGGGAAGACTGGTTTAAATCTATTATACAATGCTATGTAGAGATGAGGCCGATACTAGTGGGGGATGGTCTAACGGCCGCAATACTAGCTTGGTTGCAGGCACGATGGCCACAACACATAGACTGGGCAAAAATTTATGAGTGTAAACAAAAAACCCAGTGAGGATGTTGATGGCTTCCTGACGCTGTTTTGTGAGTGTTTCAGGATTCATTCAGGCTTCGATCCGGACAATCCACCCCGAGGACAGCAGGCAGCCCTTTTGAACACCTGCCTGACGGGGATGAAGCCAGAGTTAAGTAAAACTGCGCAGCTCATTACTCCAGGTTGGCAACAAAAAACTATGTAAGAAATGCGTGCGGTTCTTCTCCATCTTGAGCAGCAGAAAAAGCAGGGAAAGGCAGAAAATAAATTCAGAGCCCTTCTGATGGCACAGCTCCAGGCTGCGATAGGACAGTAGTCAGGCAATCAAAAGTCAGGGTTCAAGGGGCGAGGGAAAGGGGGAGGCAGACCTCCTCTAGGCAGGGATGTGTGCGCGTTCTGTAAAGAAAAAGGCCACTGGAAAAATGAATGCCCGAAACGTCCCAAACCCCCGCATGCGCAATAGGGGTGCCGTGAGGAGGCTGAGACACATTCTGCTTGCCAAGACCCTTTACTTCTATTAGATTCAGGCGAGCCCATTTTAAATGTTTCTATTAAAGGCAAACAAATTCCCATGTTGGTAGAAACAGGAGCAACAGTTTCTAGTATAGGGGAAAATTAATTTACTAGGAAGGGACATGTTGGCAAAACCTAATGCTACTATTTTCTGTACTCCAGAAAGAATGTTCCTGAGAGTCCCGGAGGAGCAAGCGGCTCTGGCCCAGTATTGGGCGGATACCCTGCCAGCAGAGGAGCAGCCTCCCCCACCTACATCGGAACTGGTACATCTGTCTAACATACCAGATCACCTGTGGTCATCACATACTACAGATGTAGGGAAAATAATGAGCGCTACTCCGGTAAAAATCACTGTTGTTCTGGAGGGAGTTAGGCCCATTATTACTTCTTTAGTGCAACAAGGTATATTAATAGAATGTCCGAATAGCCCTTGTAATACTCCGATTTATCCTATAAAAAAACCTGGCAGGGATCCTCCAGAGTGGCGGTTTGTACAGGATTTGCTAGCAGTAAATCAGGTAGTGATACCTACCTACCCTGTAGTTCCTAATCCCGTTACTATTCTTGCTAGTATTCCTCCTACAGCCTCTTGGTTTTCAGTAATAGATTTGTGTAGTGCTTTCTTCTCTGTCCCTGTGCATGCTGACAGTCAATATCTATTTGCGTTTACTTTTGATAATAAATGGTACACTTGGACAGCTCTCCCACAGGGTTATTGCGAAAGGCCCTCTCTGTTCTGTGCAGCTCTGCGAAATGACTTGGCAGACGTCCAGCTCCCTGGGGGCTCGACAATGGTGTTGTACATGGATGACATTCTGTTGGCTTCGGAGTCGCAGTAACAGATTTACGAGTTCTGCTTTCGGCCCTGGCCCGGAAAGGCCACAAGGTCTCTAGGAAAAAGCTGCAGCCTGTTCAGCCTCGGGTTTTATATCTCGGTCATATAGTTTTGCAAGGTGCGCGTAGTTTAACAACGGACAGACAAATGGCTATCCAAGCTGCCCCCATGCCAACCACAAAGAAACAAGTTTGTTCCTTTCTAGGAATGGCTGGTTTTTGTCGCCAATGGCTCCTAGCTCTCGGCCCCATTGGAGGCGTTAACTCGCTCCGAATCCTCTGACCCTATTGACCCTACTCTTGAACAAATTCAGGCCTTTGTAAATCGCAAACAAGCTCTGCTTTCTACTCCAGCCCTGGGTTTGCCGGACTATCGCAAACCCTTTAGTCTGTACTATCATGAGAAAGAGGGTTTCGCCCAGTCAGTTTTGACACAAATGCATGGCGACAGGTAGCACCCGGTGGCTTATTATAGCCGTAAGCTGGACCCTGTGGTCTCAGCAATGGCCTCTTGTTTAAAAGCTTGTGCGGCAGCGGCATTCGCTGTAGAAACTTCTGCATCTGTAGTGATGGGTTCCCCCCTGCACGTTTTTGTTCCTCACGCTGTCGAAAGTCTGCTTACACAAAGTCGCACCCAAGCAGTGACCTCTGCCCGCATTACTCATTGGGAAACCATGTTGATGGCAGAAAATCTCATTGTGACACGCTGTTCCACTTTAAACCCTGCCACTTTACTCCCCACCCCAGATGATGGTGACCCTCATTGCTGTGAGGATGTGGTCACTCATTATCTTAAACCCCGTCCTGACCTTTCTGATATGCCACTTTCAAGCTCTGATTTGGTAATATTAGTAGATGGTTCCTCTTCTGTCACCCAAGGGGTCAGGTCTGCAGGATATGCAGTCTGTACAGAGCATAAAATACTTCTTGCTTCTCCTTTATCTCTAGGCACGTCGGCACAAGTGGCAGAGCTGACAGAAGCGTGCAGGCTGGCGGAGGGTAAATCTGTAAACATTTACACTGATTTGCGCTATGCATGGGGGGTAGTACATGATTTTGGGGCTCTTTGGAAAAATAGAGGTTTCCTAACTTCTACTGGTTCTCCTGTTTTAAACGCCACCCATATACTTTCTTTGTTGGATGCTCTCTTATTGCCTTCCCATATTGCTGTAATAAAGTGTAAAGCTCATACTAATGGCACTGACTCAGTCTCGCGAGGGAATGCACGTGCTGATGCATCTGCGAAGCCTCCTCCACGGTTACAATGTCTCAGGGCGACGGCCCTCCTGATCTCCCCACCCTAGCGGATGTGGGGACCCTACAAGAAGCTACGCAGGCTTCTGAAAAGTGGCTGTGGGCCAACTCACATTGTAAGCTATATCCTGATGGGATCTGGCGGCACCGGTCTGGCCGCCCAGTGGCGGCACAATCGCTACTGCCATTTCTTGCCCGCATGTATCATGGTGTGACTCATGTGACCAAAGGGGGGATAATAGCAGCCTGTGCTAGGGAATGGTATGCACCGAAATTTCTAACTATAGCTCAGCAGACATGCTCTGCCTGTCTAACGTGCATGAAATTCAATCCAGGAAAAAGTGTGTAACTACACAGGCCTCACTTCCTCCTCCCTTTGGCCCTTTTGTAAATATTCAAATGGATTTCATTGAAATGTCACGTTGTAAAGGAAAAAAATATGTACTTGTATTAGTGGACATGTGGTCAAAATGGGTAAAAGCTTTCCCTACTGGCCGCGCTGATGCCACAACAGTGACAAAAAATTATAGCAAATTTTACCTATTTTGTCCCAGGTTTGGAATTTGTCAACACATAGATAGTGATATGAGTCCTCATTTCACAGGAAAAGTGATGCAAGAACTGTGTAATGCTTTGCAAATCACACAAAGATTCCATACCCCGTATCATCCACAATCTTCTGGACTGGTGGAAAGGTTGAATGGAGTACTGAAACTGAAGCTAGCTAAAATAGTAGGGGAAACTGGGCTGAACTGGGTAGACGCGCTACCCCTTGCCCTCATGGCTATGAGGAACAACCCGGCCTGAAGGACTGGTCTCAGCCCGCATGAAATTCTCATGGGTAGGCACATGGTGCACCTGGCCTCCCCACCCCATGCATTTAACCGATGACACGATGATAACCTATTGTATGGCTTTGACTCACGCCCTGAAAACTGTATATTCGCTCCCCCAGGGAATGAGCCCCATCACCCCGTAGAGGCTGGGGATTGGGTAATGATCAAAAACTTCACCAAGAAAATCCCCTTGGAACCACGGTGGAAAGGGCCATTCCAGGTTCTGCTCATCACTCCAACATCAGTTAAGTGCCACGGGAGAAACACCTGGACACAAGCATCACATTGCAAAAAGGTAAAAGGCTCTGATGAAGTTCAACCGCCGTTTGTCCAGTCACACTTGCTGCTGTCAGATTCCCGGCCTGCCGCCCAGGGTCCCACCCCGACGTTGCAGAGCAGCCCGGGCAAACTTCAACAGCAGAGAGCGACTCCTTGCTGTGGGCAGCCTACTTTATCCTGCTGCTACACCCCCGTTGCAGTGGTTAATTGAGCTAAGGGAGGTGATGTACTGGTAACCTCTCCCCCCCTAGGACCAGCTCAAGAAAAACCGAACCCGCTGAATCTAGGCCGGAAGGTCGAGTAAGATCGCAATACCACTAATAAACCCATTCTGTTCATTTCTGTGTTTATATTAAATGCCTGACATATTCTTGGTGTATATTGACGCTAATGAAATCGTGGGTAGAGTTCTCAAACACCAGGAAGGGAACAGGCCCAGTGGAAATAATAGAAATAATCAGTACGTGATAAGTGAACCGATTGTCACTGGACTGGGTATTAGGAGAAGGGTGAGGAGAGTAAACTCCCACACATGGTTTACATACATAACGACTCATGCAAGATTGAGACCTCGGGGTGAATGACACTGACAATCTAGTAATAAATACTAAGTAAAGGAGGATACGGAGGCAAGGGTCAGCGTCATATTCTTAATCTGTATAGTGAACATAGCAGTGAAGGCACCTGAAGTGGCTAAATTCCGCTACTCAGAACATGACGCTAACACATTCCTTGCTATGTCACTGGAGGTGGCCTGAAAACTTCACAATGATAGCAGCTGCTGGGTATGTTCTTACCTCCCTGTATCTGCAAAAGGAGAATTCCCCCTGAACCCCATTCCCTTTAACAGTGACGATATGTGTAAAGATTACTATGCACGCGTAGAGATAATTCCTGTAGCAGCCCTGTGGCAGGCCGCATCTTGGACAGGAAATTTTTCTAAACGCCCTGAACAGGCATGCTCAGGACACTCACAATTGCATGGTTGGTATATGCCACAGTATCACCCTTGCAACATGCCCCCTGAGGTTTGGGTCACACCACAAAAGGGGGAAGTATGTTTTCGAAGACAGACTTATGGTCATGGGAAACCATTAGGAAATAGTAATTGCACAACTACTATTGCATGTGATTACAGTGACACCCACAAACCCTATGCTGTTTTAGTGATAGCAAACAGGACTAATTATTAGGAACTACAGGATTGCTCCAAAATGAATGTGATGACAAACATGATGACGATGAGTGGCCGTCAAATTATTAGGGGACCGACCAGCGTAGCTGCTGGTACCCTATTGTATTTGTTCTGACTCTTTTTATTAGGGGACCGAACAGCGTAGCTGCTGGTACCCTATTGTATTTCTTCAGATTCTTTTTTTAGGGGTCCAAGCACGTAGTGCTGGAACCCTATTGTTTTTGTTCCGATTATTATCAGGGGTCCAAGCACGTAGTGCTGGAACCCTATTGCTTTTGTTTCGATTATTATTATTAGGGGTCCAAGCACGTAGTGCTGAACACTATTGTTTTTGTTCCGATTATTAGGGGACCGAGCAGCGTAGCTGTGGTACCCTATTGTTTTTGTTCAGATTCTTTTCTTTTTTTCTCCCCTTTCACCTAACACACATTTTTTCTCCAGTTTCAACCCAATCGAGCCACGTGGTGGCGCTATAGATATCCAAATTTGAGAAAATATTTAAAAATTCACTAAAAATCATTGACACGCCCACTGCCGACGCCCCGTTTGATCTACAGTCACAAAATGTGGTGTATACGTCCCGCTGCTCATGCTCAACAAAGAAACCAGGAAGTCTGCCATCTTCGATTTTCAGCTAATTAGCATTTTTTGTAAAACACTTAAAATGCTACTCCTCCTACAGAATTAGACCAATTAGCACCAAACCGGTTAGAGGGACTCAACCCACATCCCTACATACATGCATTACTTCACTAAGGCCTATGTTAAAAATGGCCGAATGAGAAGCCAATGAATTTTGCATTGGGCGTGGCTTATCACATAAACGCTAGTACTTCTAAAACCATTTGATATAAAGTTCTGAAACTTGGTGGGTTGATTGAGGGTTAGATCAAGACTTGAGCCCTCCAGTTTTAACCCAATCAATCTGCGTGGTGGCGCTATAGAAATACAAATGTTGGGATGGCAGGTATGCCATCCGCCAAGTACACTATCTATGCTTAACAGGCCGTCTACCTACCAAACCAAGTGTGAAAGTTCCTGTAGCTTAGTAGTTAAGGCTTTGGACTGCAGTGTAGTTGGTTGGTGGTTCAATCCCCAACTGTTCCCCACATTTTTTTTGAGGCACACAATGTGCACGTCATGCTAAGTATGTTCTTTTAACATAAAACAAGTTATTTTTATTGCAAAGGCTAAGAAATTTCACAATATTACCATTTAACTGTTTGAATTATGAAATCAGTAAGCCAAAACAATCTGATACCGCAACACAAAAGTATTATTTGGCATCAAGATTTCTGTTAACCTGCTTTGGCCTAGTGGATACAATCTTGGCTTTCCATGTATGTGGTCAGCGGTTCGATTCCGGCTTGGTACCAATGGCTAAGTTAATGTTTTGCAAAACTATTGTGTAAATGCTATACTTCTTGTACTTAAGACGTAATACGCAAGCCCTTACTGGATCGGGTTAAGATACCATGAACAATGGCCCCATGCCCCCTCCTCCTCCAACACACAGCTGCCAATTGCTAATCCCTCAAGGCACCGGCTATATCTGGCAGGACCGGGGGCCCGAAACTATGTAGGTGGTCATTCCATATGCGCAGTACAGTTTGACATCGACAGTTTGCGCGGGACAGAGCTCGAGTTGACTGCTGAAATAATCGGCACGATTCCGGCATCTTATCATTTTATTGTTTTTAGTACGATTTTAGCATTTTACTATTTTACTATTTTAGCATTTTATTATTTTAGCATTTTACAATTTTATCATTTTATTATATCTCCGTGAGTGGACACGGAGGATAGTTGGAAAACCATTATGCCTCCACTCACCTCTCTGTCCGGCTGTAAGAGTTGTGCTTGTCTAAGCCAGAAAATTGCTGAGCTGGAAGGGAGAATCTCCGTCCTTTACCAGATCAAGGAAGATGAGCGACTCATCGACTCACTGGTGACCCCAGCTCTCGCTACGACCTCAGCTGGAGAGCAGGATGATGGTGTTCCGCACCCCGACGCTGCTCTGATGCAGGCTGAAGACCCCTGGACCCGGCTGGGAGCGAGACCTAAGGCCCTGGTCAGCTCTACACCATGCCCAACAGAGCCTTAGACTGTAGCTGGTGGGGGTAAACGCTACGGTCGGCGAACCTCCCGTCCCTCTCCGCCTCACGACCTCCAATTGAGCAACAGGTTCACCATCCTGGACGAGCTGGAGGGCTCCTCTGTGACAGGTAGCCCCTCTCCCTTTTCGCATCAGCTCCCAATACCTGTAACCAGGCAGACGGTCTCTCCTACTGTTCGCCGTGTTAAACCACGCGCCATTCCTGAACAGCTGGGCGTACGGACTGGTTCTCGGACTGCGGCCAGCTCTCGGGGCCATGTCAACCCGCCTGCATCACTGATAGTAGGGGATTCCATTGTTAGGAACATCGGGGATAAAACTACAGTAACTCACTGCTTCCCTAGTGCCACGGTTTTAGACATTTTAAAGCAGATTCCGCGGCTCCTTAACGAACATCATACAGTTCGTAACGTTGTTCATGTCGGCACAAATGATACCAGGAATCAGCAATCGGAAATACTTTTATCAGTTTCTTTAACTCGCTCAAGGACTGTGGTAAACGCGTTTTTATTTCCGGTCCAATTCCCAGTCTTGGACGAGGAATATCGCGTTTTAGTAGAATCCTGGCTGCAAACGATATGCGGCTCTCCTAACTTGGTCTTTATCGATAATTTTTATGTTTTCTGGGACCGAGGAAATTTTTTCAGAAGAGACGGAATTCACCCAAGTGTCCGAGGTGCTCGCGGTTTAACAGCTAACATTTTGTATTCGATTCTTACAGCCTCACACAAATGACTACCAAATACCATCACGTGTGCTTCATCACCTGTTACTAATCAAAGCCTGTCGACTCCTGTCTACCACATGCCTGTTTTAATCTCAGTTAGACATTCAGTTTCTCCTTTTCTAAATGCCTTTAGCCGTAAGCCTACCATTAATAATATAACGGCACAAAGTGGAAGTTATACCACGAATCTGGTTAAAATTCCAATCATGAACACAAAGATCTTGAACACTAACCTCTGTATTAGCTCCCCAAAGCTTAATATGGCACTTTTAAACATTAGGTCATTGACAAGCAAGTCTTTCATTATTAATGACCTAATTTGTCAACGCAAATTAGACTGCATGTTTTTAACTGAAACTTGGTTAAGTAAGGATGGTCAAGCAATTCTTATTGAGGCTTCCCCACCCAATTTTAACTTCTCCCAAGCAGTAAGAAATGGGAAAAGAGGAGGGGGAACTGCTAGTATTCTTGCCTCTGCACTCTGCCATAAAAACACATAATTTGGTGATTATAATTTTGAATATCACGCTGTTACTCTTAAGTGTGTTCCCACCATTTTAGCTGTTACATTATACAGACCTCCCAAGCAATGCCCCCTATTTCTGAGTGACTTCTCAGAAATGCTCTCCATAATTTGCACACATTATGATAGGAGTATTATTATGGGAGATTTTAATTTGCATTTAGATAATCCAGTTGCTAGCAAAGTGGCTGATTTTATCAATCTCTTAGGCTCTATGGATTTTATACAACACATCAAAGAACCCACTCACAAACATGGACACACTCTTGATCTTGTCATTACACGGGGACTCGTTCTAGATATTACCTCTATTATTGATATTGCTGTTTCAGATCATTACTGTGTTTTTTTTATTGTTATGGCATGCAATGCGCTTACTAATTTTAAAAGAATTGTTCAGAAACGTTTTCTTGACTCTGAAGCGGCTGATAATTTTATTTCACTTTTTAACAATGGCCTGTCATCATCTCTACCATCTTCCTGTGAATAACTCACTAATAATTTTTGTTTGAAACTAAGGACCACAATTGACTCCGTGGCCCCACTCAAAATTAAAAATATTGCAAGTAAGCCAAGAACTCCCTGGAAAAATGAGGAGACGGCCAAACTCAAAAGGATTTGTCGTAGGGCTGAACGAAAGTGGAGGAAAACTAAATTGGAGATCCACTATGATATCTTAAAAGATAGTCTTACCAACTACAATAAGAGTACCAAAGCTGCTAGACAAGCATATTTCTCCACCCTGATTGCTAACAATCAGGACAATCCAAGATTTCTATTCTCAACAATAGATCATCTGATTAATCCTATTCCCATTGTGGATAGTGAGATAGTCTCCCCAGCTAAATGCACTAAATTTGCCATGTACTTCAGAGACAAGATAACAAACATTATGACTGGCATATCTTCAAAAATTATCTGCACTGACCCTGCCTCTCCACCAAATGTCTCCTTAGAATCATTTGCCACAATTGATGAGAATCTGCTTTTAAAAATTTTGAAAAAGCTCAACTGTTCAACTTGTACTCTTGATCCTATCCCTACCTTCTTTTAAAAAAAAGTATTCACCTGTTTGTCTGGGGAGGTGCTGAACCTTGTTCACTACAAACTGGCTGTTTTCCATCTGTTCTTAAAACTGCTGTTGTACGACCACTACTGAAAAAATGTAATTTAGACACTTCTATTCTTGACAATTATAGACCAATTTCCAATGTAATGTTTCTCAGCAAAATACTTAAGAAACTGTTTTTTACACAGCTGATTGAATTTATAAACACTAACACTATTTTTGAGAAGGTCCAGTCCGGTTTTCGTGCGATGCATAGTACTGAAACTGCATTAGTTAAAATCCTTACTGACATTAGAGTCAATCTTGACTCAAAGAAACCCTCAATTTTGTTGCTTCTTGACCTTAGTGCAGCATTCGATACTGTAGACCACAAAATCCTTTTAAACAGACTCCATACATGTGTTGGCATCTCTGGCACAGTTTTAAATTGGTTTAGGTCCTACCTCACAAACCGTGATTCCCTGGTCTGTCTCAGCGAGCATTCATCACAGAAAGTCACCCTTACTTGTGGAGTTCCTCAAGGTTCAATATTAGGCCCCATTCTGTTTAGCTTGTACATGCTCCCACTAGGCAGCATCATCCGAAAACATGGTATCAATTTCCATTTCTATGATATCCAACTTTATATCTCTGCTATGCCCGATGATTCTTGCCCCATTGATAGATTAACCAGCTGTATCACAGACATTAATGCTTGGATGGCATATAACTTCCTTCAATTAAACCATAATAAAACAGAAATATTGGTATTTGGATCCAAGACACCCAGAGAGAAAATAATGACAAAATTGAGCCCATTATTCCAGAACATCAAAACTGAGGTTAAAAACCTAGGTGTTATCTTTGACAGTGATCTGAGCTTTGAGCCACATATACAGAATGTAATAAAAACTGCCTACTACCATTTGAGAAATGTTGCTAAAGTCAGACCTGTTCTCACTCAAGGTGACACAGAAAAACGAATGCACGCATTCATTATGAGCAGGCTCGACTATTGTAACGCATGATTCTCTGGGCTTCCGAAAAAGGCAATAGGTCACTTGCAACTCCTTCAGAATACTGCTGCTAGGGTCCTAACAAAAACCAGGAAGAGAGAACACATCACCCGCGTTTTAAAGTCCCTGCACTGGTTACCTGTAAATTTTTGAATTGATTTTAAAATTCTTTTACTCGTTTTTAAATCAGTCCAAGGACTTGAACCGGGTTATATTGCAGACTTACTTCCTAAATACACTGCCCGGCCAAAAAAAAAGTCGCACACTCTCATATTTTGTTGGACCGCCTTTAGCTTTGATTATGGCGAACATTCATCGTGGCATTGTTTCGAGAACCTTATGCAACGTCACAACATTTATTTCCGTCCAGAGTTACATAGATTTTTGACCGGGATCTTGTATTGACGACGGGAGAGTTGAACCACTCCGTAAAGTCTTCTCCAGCACATCCCAAAGACTTTCAATGGGGTTAAGGTCAGGACTCTGGTGGCAAATTCATGTGTGAAAATGATTCCTCATACTCCCTGAACCACTCTTTCACAATTTGAGCGTGGTGAATCTTGGCATTGTCATCCTGGGATATGCCCATTGATGGGATAACCTGGTCATTCAGTACATTCAGGTACTCAGCTGACTTAATTTTATTGCTGCATAACGTTGCTGAGCCTAGACCTGACCAATTGAAGCAACCACAGATCATAACACTGCCTCCAGAGGCTTGTAAAGTGGGCACTATGTATGACGGATGCAACGGCGACTTTTTTTTTGGCCAGGCAGTGTATGTTCCTAGCAGAGCCCTCAGATCCACTGACTCACTTCTTTTAATAATTCCTAAATCACAGACT
This sequence comes from Synaphobranchus kaupii, assembly GCA_029718625.1. Lineage (NCBI taxonomy): Eukaryota > Metazoa > Chordata > Actinopteri > Anguilliformes > Synaphobranchidae > Synaphobranchus > Synaphobranchus kaupii. The sequence continues at coordinate 11,861,159 of CM056384.1, read as the reverse complement.
AAAACATACGGTGAGGCTTCTTTCAGCTCATATGGTCCCCGCCTCTGGAATAATCTCCCACCCGCTTTAAGGGCAGCTGAAAATGTTGACATTTTTTAATGTCAACTCAAGACACACCTTTTTAGTCTCGCTTTAACCTAGGGACATTCATGGGCAATTTTTCCCTTTTTTATTTTATTTTATGTATGTATTGCTTTCTTATTTATTTATTTATGTTTTTATAGTTTTTATTTGTTTTATTGTTTTTTTTAATTTTTTATTGTTTTATATTTTTTTATAGACTTACAGTACATTGATTATTGATTTTATTATTGATTGACTGATTTCATTATTGATTGACTGATTTCATTATTGATTGACTTTTAATAAAGTAAAGCGCATTGCATTGCATTAAACTGTAAATGAAATGAGCCATACAAATAAAGATTGAATGGCAAAAGCCCTGATTAGAAACAAATATTTGCATTTTGGGTCAACCCTGTCTAGAGTTGTCTACCATTTTGCAGTCTCTGTGTTTCACAAATGCTGCTCATGCCGCTCGGTCCCCGGGAATTGCTGCTTGTAGCTATATTTAGGGGACCGAGCAGCGTAGGTGCTGGTACCCTATTGTATTTGTTCAGATTCTTTTTTTTTCCCTCCCCTTTCACCTAAAATTCCCGTGAGCTGGTTTGGCCTAGAATCACCAAACTTGGCACGCTTGTTGGGATTGCCAAACTCTTGGATCTTCTATATTATGATGCAGATTGAACACCTGGGGGCGCTGTAGTGCACGTGACAAAATTTTGAGATTGACACGGCCACTGCTGACGCCCCGTTTCATCTAGAGTCACAAAATTTGGTATACATGTCCCTTTGCTCATTCCGAACAAATTTGTCACAAGGACCCATAAAGTCCGCCCTATTGGATTTTTTGCTAATTAGCATTTTTTGTAAAATTCTTAAAATGCTACTCCTCCTACAAAATTTGGCCAATTTACATGAAACCAGGTACACGCTAGGGATGTCAACAGTTAGCCGTTTAGCCGGATAGCCATAATAATAAAAAATATCTGAATATGCTGAACGGCTTATCGGTTAATTTGCATAATAATAACCGGTTCTCCTATTTCCTCAGTAGGTTGCCAGGAGATCAGAACGGGTGGCGGGCGATTGAGCGAGAGAGCTGCTCTACTGTTGCTAACGTTATAGCCAGTATCCACATTAAAATGAAATGCACAAACCGTAGCTCAGTTTGGAATAATTTTACAAAGAAGGGGGATGACAAAGTTCAGTGTAAATTGTGCAAAAGGGTGCTCAAATACAGTAGCAGCATGAGCAACATGTTGAATTCTTTAAAATACAGGCACATGTGCGTCCAAACAGATTCCGATTCCCCAGACTGGCTACCTTAAAGCTGGGGACACATTACACAATTTTTTATCCCGATTTGGCAACGATTTGAGGTCGGGCAGAGTCTGTGGTAGTCCATGGCAGTCCAGGCTAATACAGGCTAGTTGCGCTGTAAAGTCGCAACTGTAATCGTTGCGTGTGTGGGAGTGAAATACTGTAGTCTTGTCTCCTACAATCCCAGTCGGGAACGCCAAATATCGGGAAAAAAAGACATTCTCGTGAGTGCAGGTCTACCACGAGAAATCACGTTCATGCGAGAGAACTGCATCCGTCTGCGTAAATTCTCTGTCTTTTAGATTTGTGCTCCTGAAAAACAGCCGTTATTATGTCTGTGCGACACAAGAGACTGAAAATCTGCATATGAGATTTGTTAAATGTGTGGTACACATTACTGTCATTGTCGCTTACAATTGGAAGTGTCATGTAATGTGTCCCCAGCTTTAGCCAGACGCTATCTGCGTGTGCCGGGGACATCCGTGCCCCAGGAGCGGGTGTTCTCTGCAGCGAACCTTACCGTAAACAGACTAGCATATGCACAGATTAACACCAGAACATGTCAACATGTTAATCTTCCTGTACAAAAATGTGTAGTCTAGCTAATAAGTAGACTAAATTTGATTTAGTTTAGCCTAGTTTACGTGATAGCCTAATTAGATTTTTTTTTCCCCCTCAAGAGATCCGGCTATAGCATAGGCTAGCATGTGCCGATGTGCATTTAAAAATAATTAGGGCTACAACATAGGCTGCTATTTGTAGACTATACAATGTATATTACAACTTATTATTTGTTATGTTGAATGTTACATTTTGGAAGCAATAAATACCATTCTGAGAAATGTCCATTCTGTGTAAGCATGCATTTTTAATTTGGGGGTTTTGGGTTGGGTATTATGTGGGTCATAACTGTAGAATGTTTCAGCATTTCTAATCGTTAATTAACCGAATGATGATGTCGGCTAACCGGTTGCAAAACTATCCGTTATCAACATCCCTAGTACACGCATCCCTTAGACCATCAATCTGCGTGGTGGCGCTATAGAACTACAAATGTTGGGATGGCAGGTATGCCATCCGCCAAATACACTATCTATGCTTCACAGGCCGTCTACCTACCATACCATCTGTGAAAATGTTTGGCAAAACTATTGTGCAAATACTATGCTTCTTTAAATGTTGTTTTCACAATAAAAAACACCTTTTTATCGCAAAGGTTAAGAAATTTAACAATACTTACTGTTAACTGTTTCACTTGTACTTAAAAGATGTAATATGCAAGCCCTTACTGGATCGGGTTAAGATACCATCAACAATGGCAAAAGCCCTGATTAGAAACAAATATTTGTATTTTGGGTCAACCCTGTCTAGAATTGTCTACCATTTTGCAGTTTCTTTGTTTGACAAATGCTGCGCATGCCGCTCGGTCTCCGGGAATCGCTGCTTGCAGCTATATTTACGTTTGGAACTATGTCCACAAAACAATGTTGCGATGCAATGTTTGCTGCTATGTCTGCATATGACAAATTATTTATTGCCATCTCCTGTAGGCTCTCATAGGCATGATGTTATAATGCACTCATAATGACTGTGCAGTTAGCGAAAATGTTTTATGGGAAATGTTTGTTGTTTTCCCATCCTTAGTTGTGACGACTTCTTAATGCATTTACGGCATGTTACCTCGTCGACATTCGCCGGTTCTCCGTTATCATTGGGTTTGTAGCCGAAAAATTCCCAGATTGGCAAAGTGGTGTTTTTCTTTGAAACAGGATCAGCCATCTTCTCTCACTTTCTCTTAACTCATTCATTAGATGACGATCAGTCATGAGATATGATAATACATTGACACCGTGGCTGTTGCCTCTATTGCACAAGCCCCCTCTGCAAGGATGAAAGCAAGCGATCAGACGTTGTAACTTGATCCTACATCCTACCTTACACTAACCTTCCACTGGAAATTGGAAAATCTATGTAATAACCATCCTCACTCTGCTCTTAACATTGCACATCAGATAATTAATCAGTACCAGTATACGAATTGGCTAATGGTAACAAAATAATAAATACAGAGCAAATAATAACCAAATATTTAGAAAAAACAAAACATACAGAATTTGTTGCGAGGCATCAACAAAATAGAAAATTCTAAAATAGAAAATGGAGCGGGAAAGGACGCACACTCGGGTAGGCCACGGCACATGCAGTAATGCAAATATTTTGAGTTATACACATTTTTAAATATAAACTCACGTATTATTTCCGACCAATATTATTATTTTAAAGTATGTATGCATGTTTTGTCCTTAGAATAGCAATAATAAAAATCTTTAAAATATATATTTTTTAAAATATTGTGGCTACAGACAGTCATCTCTGCGATATTTTAAAATATCGCCATATCCGATATTATTGGATATTGTGACAACCCTAATAGTCACTATACTCTGAATCCAACGTTTGAATCTTAAGCAATCTACCCAGTGGTAAATATGTGTCGTTTGAAGTACAGTAGACATGCAAGGGTTGTAGCAGTTTGTCAAAGCTCTGTGCTGAATACACCTTTATGCACCTTTACAGGCTGATGTTAGTGTTAGGGCTGATCAATTTCATTTACTGTCTTTTCAGGATTTTGGAAAACGCAAACATTTCACTTAAAACATAGTTTTTCATGATTAATTTCCTTAGTTTTTACACCGGGACTTCAAGAACACAACAGGAAGCTCTTACCCCGCCCTCAGCATAGTGGACTTCCTACCAGGTTCTTGGGTTGTCAAATCAGCTTGGTTTTCTACAGTTCAATGGGCAGCATGCTCTTTTGCACTCACATGCTCTTTTTGACATTACACATGATTCCGGTTTTATTCACAACTGATTTATCGGATAGAGGACAGCATATCCTTTTCAATGGTGTTTGTAATTTTTTCTGGGATGCTTTGAACAATAATTTGCAGCCCAGCGTAACAGAATTTTGAATCTAGTCAATGTACTATATGGCGCAAACAGCTACAGAAAATGCATTCGCTGACGGGGGTTTTTCTTCCACATTATGAAAAATGTACTGCTTGTAATTGGCAGTTCTTCTCGCTGGCTACATATGTACGTTAGTTTTTCCACTCGATCACTGTCTTGTCCAGTAGGCTACGTTGGATATGGTTATTTTCACATTTTGATGTACGGACCTTCATTGAAGCTAGAACATTTGGCAGCATTTTTTTGGAATATTATTTTATTGTAGTGTTATTGTACATAATATAGGCTATAGTCTTGTCTTCCTGGGCTATACTTGTCACTTAGGACATGGAAAATACTCATTCTAATTTCCTGTGGGCTGATATATAGATGAATGTAAAAACTTTCCTTGGAGTCATTACGAATGGGAACTACAGAAAAATGCCATCCCAGGGCAAAAGAATATATACTGTAGAGTACAGATGAAACTGATGTTCTATTGAGGTACAAGAGTGAATGATTAGGCTACATATTTAGGTGTGTGTAACAGTGTGATATCAATGTTTTCATCTTAAACCGTCACAAGTGGCAAATGTATGCTTTATAATGGACAAAACAAATTTTTATAAATTTTATGACGTGCATTGGATAGGGTTTTGGGCCCATGTATCTACTCCCCTATACTGATGAAAATATAGTAATTCCAAAATGCAAAAGTGAGTTTTATGATCCAAAACATTTGATTTGTAGTTAAATATATAATTATTTTATGATTTAGAGCAGTGCACAATTTAGCCATTTTGATATATTTGCAGACACTAATGGACAACAGGGCACACTGCCTATATTTTTCATCATAAAAATAGTTCTGCATATCATCCTCAGATTTTGCACACTTGTGGTCACAGAGTTTATGACCCTGGAAATGTAGATTTACCTGTTTCACATATGTAGCTCTCTGTATTTCATTGTAAACTAAAGAAAAAACAACAAACGTTTCTTTGCATTTGTGGCACTTTATTTTGACCTAAATTATGAAAATAAACAAATACAAAGTTTGTATTGTAAATGGTAAAACTGTCTTGTTTCATTTAAGCCATTTGCCAAGTTTCTCTGATGCTCACACCTGGAGTTATAAAGACTTAAACGGAGCACCCCATAAATAGGCGAGAATTGACCAAATTTGCCATCTGCGCGAAGGGGTTAACATTACAATTGTTAATTATTAATGGGCCTTTGTGCCTTCTTGGTGAAAATGCATTTTTGTATTGCAGTTACACTGATATTCTCCAGTTCTGTATGTCACTCTGGATAAGAGTGTCTGACAAGTGATTATGATGTAATGCACACAAACAACATATTGTGCTACATATACATATAAACAAATACAGTGCTTCTGTTCCAAATGTACACATCTTTGGCAATTACAGTGACTGATGGAAATTTTCACTATGTCTTGATGAAAGCACAGACAGTCCCAATAGATTGTTTCAAAAACATATGCATACAAAAATGTATATAAAAATGTTTTTGCATAGTGTATATATGCTATAATATGTAATAAACCTGGATTTTGTGGTGTATGAATCAAATCTTTGTATGCTATACCTTCAAGCAGTTCAGCATGTCTCGTTGTTGAGAAACATGCGTTTCAAGCATATCAAGGAGTCCATTTATGGCAATGATATCCTTTCCCATCTTCACCAAAATATTTTGCTTATCCTCTTCTTTTGCTGAAAGGAGAACATGGATGAAGGAGTGAGGTGAATTTCTGAACAGTAACATTGACTGCAAAAACACACCAATCCCATGGCAGTTAAAAATCTGCACATACAGTGAGCACAATAATTAATTGACACCTGGTCACCCTTTCTACACCTCCAGAGCTGATTTCCCCTTCAAACAAATGATCCCCAATATACAAACATACCAACACAATACTTACATAGACTTTTTATTTTAAAATTTTTTTCCTTTCCTTTCTAACACCATGAAACAATTAAAAGACAATGTGCAGTTTGTCTCACCAGCCCTGTTTACTTTGTCTGTGCCCGCCATGTCTTGTCTGCCCTGTTATGTATGTCTTATATGCAAGTAACACAACAAATCTGTAAATAATATACAGTGAGGGTATACAATATAACTTTAAGGGTTGTTTCTCCTAACTAATTTTTCCATAGAGTTCAATAGAAAAATACGTCAGGAGAAACGACCCTTAAAGTGATCCATCCATATCCATCCAGCATATCTGGCAGCAGCGTAGGGGTGCAATGAATAATCGACGTAGTCGACGAAAATCGATGACCAAATTAGTTGCCAACTAATTTAATTGTCGATTTGTTGGTGACGTCATTGCGTGTGTTTTTCATGCTGTGGAGCTGAATTAAACACATCGTTTTTTCCGGAGCTGATGATGGAAATAGATAAGGAGTGAGACATCTTGCTTCCTTCTCATCTTTGTTGAGAGGTGCACATGCGCATTTCACTGTTAACGCGGTCAAAAAGGCTGTGAACTGCAACTGCGAAGCTGACCTTGCCTGGCATGGGAGCACATCAGTTTTGCTGGAGCATCTGAAGACGAGGCACGTTCTGGATAAGCTAGTTAGCTTGTTAGCTGGCTAGCTACAGTAGGTAATGTTAATGTTAAAAGCCATGTTACTTCATGTTATGAGCTGTAACGTATTCTATTTTGAAACACATTTTCTCTTGATCAATGAATTGTTAATGGCACTGAACATACAGTAGCAAATAATAACCTATTATTCACAACGATCCAGTTCACATTCCAAATGTGCCCTTAACTTTACAATCTTAAACGTTGCATCATTGTCATCATGGCGACGTTTACGGAGAATGTGTTGCTGTCGAGTGCACAAGTTTAGAGAACACCGGAGAATTTGATACTTTCTAAATGGCAATAAATTCTACTGTCTATGCGTGTGTGCCCAATGTGCGTAGCATTCAAATTGATTCAAAAGATTTATGGGTCGGTTTGATTCGAACTTGACTTTTGGAAAAAGTGACAGCCCTAATAACTCTCATAAATCTCCATTTATCGTGAAACTGGACATATAGAGGGGCAACATTTATTTAGAACGCATTTCAATATCTACACAGGATTCTAGAATCAAGAACAAAAAATATGGCTTGAATGTAGATTTTTTTAATGGAGTAACTGGCAGTAACGGGCTTTCTCGTGGCACAATGCCTACATACCATAACGGTTTTGTCCACCGCCCTTCTTCCGTCATCATTATGTGTTACAGGGAAGCCAAAATGCTCCCATACATATGACTTATCAACTACGTTACACCACTACTGTTGGCCTAATATGATAGTCCAGTAATACGTTTTTTGTACTGCAGCCGCACTATAAATTTAAAATGTATGTTGTATTGATGCCAGAAATATGCATATAGGGAAAACCGCTGTAGTTTTGCTATTTTTTATTTCTGCTACTTTGCCTGTAATTGGTTTTAAATTTTGACAGAAAAAATGGATATTGGAATTTTTATTTATCTTTTGTATCAGCAGCAAAGTTACATTAAAAGACATATTTTTGAATGAAGTATTCATCTTTATTGTCTTCATTGTTAGTTAGCACATGCCTAAAACAACCTCAAGCTAAATTTAAAAGGTGATAGCTAAATAAGAGCCATTGAGTAATTGTGCGATTCATAATCCGAATAGTCGATTATTCGTTTCAATAATCGATAAGATTAATCGACTATCAAAATAGTCGTTAGTTTCAGCCCTACAGCAGAGTAAAGGTTTGAGGCTAGTTTGATACCTCAGACCCTTGATGACTAATGGACATTTAGCCAACCACGTGTTCCACACTATTCCCGTGTAATTTACACCTAAATATAGTCTCACCCCCCAATTCCCATAGAGATAGATCAGGAAGTCATGACATGCAAAGGATATGTTACCAAATATTAAAAATGATTACTTAATTCAACATTATGTTAAATGTCCAATATTTTTGATGCCTGAAAATGGGGGGGGGGGGACTATGTACAAAAGGTTCTATAATTTCTAAACGTTTCATCCGATATGGATGAAAATACCCTCAAATTAAAGTCTGCACTTCAACCTCATTGTCATTGTATCCTTTCAAACTCAAAGTGCTAGACTACAGAATCAGAATAACAAAAAATGTGTCACTGTCCAATGAATTATGGTGCTCACTGTATGCCTCCTGTTCCAAATTAAATACACTAATTCTTGGATCTTTACAGTAATGTAGGAATATCACAAAGTTCTCTCTTGGGGTGCGGTAGGGAATGCTATGGTTAAATGTCTTAATGTTTAAATGGAAAAGCCCTATTCTGCTTATGATAAATAAATCACAGAAACAATCAATAATAGAACAAGATTATTCTTAATAAATGGGATACATAGGATCCATAGAATTTATACGGTTTCCAACCAGTAGTTCCCTCCCTTATCTTGCAGGCCAAGATACTGTCTGTTTAAGCCGTAGAAATTCTATGGATCCTATGTATCCCATTTATTTGATATGTTTAAACATTACCCGCATAGCAGAACATTAATCTACTTAATGTATCACGTATCATGTATCACCAGTTGAGGACGGTCCGTTCTATCAGGGTGATATCACGGTGAGCCGCAGCAGATATCTATAAATCTAGTGAAATCTCAGCGAAACTATCTGGATGATAAACAGCACTCCGGGTATATAGAAACATAACTTCATTAATTTTTTGGATTAACTGCCCCTTTAACATGAGATGTGTGCATGCTGTTCATGTTTATTTTAACGCATCCATTATAGCTACTCACAAAACCAAGCTGATTGTTTTTAAAAGTCTTTTTTCTTCTTCTATCTTCTCCCACACTGCTGTAGCAGTGCATACTATGCGGGGTTCTCCCCAAAGAATGCAACAGGCACTGCGCCACTCTGTTGCCTGACTTGAGCCACTGTGTAATTGGGGTGGGAGAAAAATTTGATTAATGTAATAATCGCGATTATACATTTTGTGATTCTGCATCGATGCGCAAATTTCAAACATTGAATATCTCGTTATATTTTTCTGGGCTCCATTGAGTTTTTATGCCAACATCTGATGCGAGTTTAAACCCAACAATATGACGAAAGAAGAGTGTTTGTTTCAGAAATAAAGTTTGAGATGCAGCTACTTCCTTGTCAGCCAGAGCTGTGTTTTTAGCATGATAGCATGGCAGAGGATACCATGAAGAAGGAACTTGATCATGAGCCTTGATCAATATTTCAAAGCTGAAATATTGCAGGAATATCATAAACATGTGGAACCACATCATAATGCGGTTTCACACAGAGATAGAAGAAAAACAACATCCTTTTCTCGCTAGCAGTCAACGAATTCTAGATCAAGTTCTTGGACAACTTCCACCCAACTGTGAGCGAGAAATGAACATTACTAAATCCATAGCATACTTAAAAAAAAATTGGATCAAAAAAACATTTTCAACATACAAAAATGCCAAGTTACTCACGCATAGCCTACAAAGCAGTGTCTGTAAGTCATTAATTAAAACTTGCTGACGTATCAAACAAGCCTTAAATCATCACTCTGCTGCCAGAAATACAGCAGATATGGATGGATAACTTGAGGGGTTTCTTCTCCTGACTTATTTTTCCATAGAGTTCAATAGGAAAATTTGTCAGGAGAAACAACCCTTAAGTGATCCATCCATATCTACTGCATATCTGGCAGCAAAGTGATGGTTTGAGGCTTGTTTTATACCTCAGACCCTCGATGACTTAGCCATTTAGCCAACCATGTGTTTTCCATACTGTTCCAGTGTAATTTACAGCTAAATCTAGTCCCACCCCCCTCCCAATTCCCACAGAGATCCATTCAAATGCAGAGACATTATAGTATCGCTTGTAAGAGTACCAGAAAATAAGATATCAAGAGTCTTTTGATGTTGTTGGGGTCACAGACATCAGGAAGTCATGGCATGCAAAGGATATTTGACCAAATATAAAAAAATGTAAAGGCAGTCAACTTAGTGTATGTAAACCTCTGACCCACTGGAATTGTGATATAGTGAATTAAAAGTGAAATAATCTGTCTGTAAACAATTGTTGGAAAAATTACTTGTCATGTACAAAGTAGATGTCCTAACTGATTTGCCAACACTATAGTTTGCTAACATGAAATCTGTGGAGTGGTTAAAAATAAGTTTTAATGACTTCAACCTAAGTGTATGTAAACTTTTGACCGCAACTGTATATACAGTTGCGGTCAAAAGTTTACATACACCTTAGCCAAATCCATTTAAACTCAGTTTTTCACAATTCCTGACATTTAATCCGAGTAAACATTCCCTGTCTTTGGTCAGTTAGGACCACAACTTTATTTTAAGAATGTGAAATGTCAGAATAATAGTAGAGAGAATGATTTATTTCAGCTTTTATTTCTTTCATCACATTCCCAAGTGTTAAAAAAAAAAAAAACATAAAAAAAAAAAAAATTATAATAATGTTTAATTCCACACCCTTGCTCTAACGTTAACTGAACAAAAAGGGTTAAATTTGTGACACAACAGAGTGATGCAACTCTGATAACTAGAACAATCTAAGGTAGATTAATTGGAAGTAAGATCTTTGTCAAGGAGTCTCTCTCACCATTAGGGTATCAATCCAGATACTGAAAATTTAATGTAACAGAAAATTGTATTTTGTGAAGAAATCTTCCTTACCAGTTATTGGATAGAAGGCTGCTTTCCATATTATTAAGTTATGCAGAGGTTTACAATGGAATGATTTTTGCAGTACAGAGAGGTTAGGACACTATTTTTTATTTCATGTTGGATAAATTTGTTTTGATTTATGTCTACACAATAAAAAAGAATGTAGCCCATTGTAAGTGAATTCAGTTGTACTATTTTTAAATAGATAAATAAAAAGCAAAGAATGCAAAATAAAAGAAACCACTTCTGGGCCAAATACAGGTGCTCAGTGTTTCCCCTAGATTTTTTTTCAGGCCGGGCGGTGAAAGTGCGCCATTTTGCGTAGAGGTGGAAACTATAATTACACCCTCATAATAGCGCAGCCATTGAAAATTTTAATTAGGCCTAACGGGAAACCGAAGCTGTTTTGGCAAGGGTTTTTCCCGATGCTATTTTGATCATTCACGCATTCTGCGGCAAGGGAAATATTGCAGCTACATAAAAAAAAAAAAGAATAATATTAAAAAAAAAAATTTTTTCATTAAAATTATTTATTTTCCCTCTTGTTCAAGCCGGGCGGCACGTGAGTTTGAAGATAACGGTAGGGGAAACACTGGTGCTAGTTCAGGGATTAATGCAGGTGTGCCACTTTAAGGGTTATTTCTCCTGACAAATTTTCCTATTGAACTCTAAGTCAGAAATAAGTCAGGAGAAGAAACCCTTCAAGTTATCCATCCATATCTACTGTATTTCTGGCAGTAGAGTGATGGTTTGAGGCTTGTTTGATACGTCAGACCCTTGATGACTTCGAGCCATTTAGGCAACCATGTGTTCCATACTGTTCCAGTGTAATTTACAGCTAAATCTAGTCCCACCCCCAATTCCCATAGAGATCCATTCAAATGCAGAGACGTTATAGTATCACTTGTAAGAGTACCAGAAAATAAGATATCAAGAATCATTTGATGTTGTTGGGTCACAGACATCAAGAAGTCATGCCATGCAAAGGATATGCGACCAAATATTAAAAATTATTACTTTATTCTATATATAAAAGCAGGGGTGCCAATAATTGTGGCACGTGATTTTGTTCAAAATAATAATTTCTTGAGGGATTTTATTTTCTCATAATAAATTTACTTCAATTAAAGGTTGGATTTTTCTCATTTTTTCAGTGTTAGATTAAGCTAATAAAATAACCATGACACACTGGAAGTAGAATGGTTAATCGTTTCATTATTGTGGATACATTCAGCCTTTTAAGAAAAGAATTTCTATGACATAAGACATAACACACCTGGAGGCTAGCATCGGAACAGTTCTTTTCTCTCTGAAGCAATAGGTTCTGTGGCACCTTCAGAACATTTGCCTACACATGCCATTCCTCATTACATATTTATTCAAAACAGCAAGCCATAGACATAGGACGGCGAGTGTTCCCCTACCAACTGTGCGCAGTTCCAAGATTGTTCTGATGGCTGAGATTTTGTCATTTATTTGCTGGGTCAGTTCTGCCACCTCCATTATTCTGGAAAAGACAATCATCAGCTTGTGAACATTTATTTTTTTTAGCCGTTATAATTTTTCAGACTTAAACTTGTTGATTTGACCAGGATCAAATTTACCAGGTAAGTTTATGTGGTAGTCTTCTGGGCTACCAAGCCAAATCAGCCACATATTAGGATATGGCTTGCTTAGTTTCTATTACATATTGGGGAACATTTAGTAGCAACATCGTACCATTTAGATAATTTGATTATTAACAATTTGATATGCATACAGATATTTTTTAGGAACCGTTTTTTATTTCTTTATTTAGATGTATGATAAAGCACCTTTAACAACATGAGGGGCTTTATTGAAAATGTCATGAACTTGATATTATGACAGCTATCGGTGTAACGTTATGTAAACATGCAGAAATGAACAATGTCCGCTTGAAATTAATTCACTCTTTGGGTATAGTATTAACTGTCCAATTATCATTCGAAGAAATGATTTGATTCCACAGAGTATGTTCATAAACATATATTAACATGTTTTATATTCGATAAAATAACAGCAAACACAAACTAATTCAGATAAATGAAACAGAGAAAAAAAAAAACGTGTAGCTACATTATTTCTGTTTTAGAGTGTTTATTTTTCTATTTGTGCGCTATCAAAATAGCCTAAATGGTGTAATATTCAAAAAGCTTCAAGGACCTTTGATTTCTAAAACCTAACTCCTAAACACAACCCTACTGGTACTTTACAACCAAAGCCTACATGGGCTCTTTGTACTCCAAAAACTGTATTTATGGTAAAATGAATGCAATGCGCGCGCATTGGTACCGTCAAAACCCATTTCTCTGCCAGGAAAAACCCTGCAGCTTGTCCTAACTTTAAATAGAATAATAATTTCGTGATTTACATGTGTTATAGTGTTAATTGTGAAATGAAAAATTAGTTTTCTGACATTAGTAGTAATGTAATGAGCTCAACAGGCTGCACCTGCAGTGGTGGCAGCGGGTTGGGGTTGGGGGGAGGGGGTGTATCGCAGTTCCGTCTTCCAGAACCGCGACACAAGACCGTGGATGTTTGTATCACGGTTTCGGTCTCGGTTTCAGAACCGTTACACCCCTACTTTGTTGTAAAGTTTACTTTTAAAAATGTACAGGTTTAAAATGTACAGTTTTAAATAAATGCAGATACAAAATAGAAATATGTTGACGTTGAAAATAGCCTACACATAGCATTTTTACAAACCTATCCAGACATGTTCGCCCTGTCAATGTAGCCTACTGTATGTTTGTGGGTCAGATGATGCCAAATAAGTAATAGTATTAATTTGTTAACAAAATAATAGTTATGTTATTTGTGAACCGAATTTTCTGAACACAAGAATGTCTAGGCTCTGTAGGACCACACAGGTTTCTATAGGCAAGGCAAGGCAGCTTTATTTATAGAGAGCGCATTTCATACACGTGCAATTCAACGTGCTTTACATATATTAAAAGAGGGAAGAATTAAAATAAGAACATTTAAAAGAAATAAGATAAAAATATTGGTGCTACAACTCAGTTGAGACAGGTACACATTTGTGGGGTTACTCTTAGTGAAGCAAGTCAGTGTTCATAAGCCCCACAAAACAAGAAGGTTTCGAGCCTGGATTTAAAAGTTGCCACGTTTGGGGGCGTATCTAAGTGTTTCTGGGAGTTTGTTCCAGGTGTATGAAGCATAATATCTGAATGATGCGTTACCATGTATTTTCTTAGGTCTGTTAGTTAGTAGTCCCTTTCCAGACGATCTAAGGGTTCTTGGATGGTTCATAGGGAATAAGAAGATTGAGGAGATATTTTGGCCCCAAGCCATTTAGAGTTTTATTGACCAATAAAATATTTTTTAATTCAACTCTCTGGCACAATGGAAGCCAGTGCAAAGACCTGAGAACTGGTGTGATGTGGTCGTATTTTTTTATTTTTGTGAGTACCCTTGCAGCTGCAATTTGAACACACTAGTTTTTGGAGGTTTTTTTTTAGGAAGGCTGGTATAAAGCGTTACAGTAATCTAGTCTACTAGAGATGAAAGCATGGATAAGCTTTTCCAGGTCGGGTTTGGATAGTAGGCCTCTAATCCTTGCTATATTTTTAAGGTGGTAATATGCTGACTTGGTTAATGAGTTAACCTAGTTTTCAAAGTGGAGATCAGCATCTAAAATAACACCAAAGTTTCTGGCCTGGTTTGTAGTCTGTAGTGATAGAGATTTTAGATAGGCACTGACCTTAATTCTCAAATTTTTATTGGGACCAAAAACAACTACCTCTGTTTTGTCCTTGTTTAGCTGGAGAAAGTTCTGGCACATCCAGTCATTTATCAGTGAGACACAATGACATAGGGAATCAATTGGACTATAATCAGAGGGTGAGAGGGCAATATAGATTTGTGTATCATCAGCATAATTATGGTAGGCAGTATTGTTGTCCCGCAAAAGTTTTCCTAAGGGCAGCATGTAGAGATTAAATAAGAGAGGGCCAAGGATTGATCATTGAGGAACTCCACACGTCATGTTAACCTTCTGGGGGACAAAGTTGCCAATGGAGACAAAGTAATCTCTATCTTGCAGGTTTGACATGAACCAGTGAAGGACCATATCAGATAGACTAGAAAACTGGGTTGGACTATCTAATAATATAGAATGGTCAACGGTATCAAATGCAGCACTTAAATTCAATAAAACCAAAACTGTGATATTTTACCAGAGTCAGTTATGACTAATGTTGTTAACCACCTTAATTAGTGCTGTCTCAGTACTGTGGTTGGGGCGAAATCCAGATTGGAAGTTAAAGCAATCATTAGTCTTAAGGAAACAACTAAGCTGCTGATAAACAACCTTCTCAATGACCTTACCTATAAATGATAGGTTTGATATTGGTCTGTAGTTATTTAGTACAGATGAATCTAGAGAGCTCTTTTTTAATAGGGGTTTAATAACTGCCATTTTTAGACCCTGTGGGAAAAGGCCAGATGAAATCGAAGAGTTAACAATTTGTAGCAGGTCTTTGGATAAATAACTGAAACACTCTTTGAGAAACACAGTAGGCATAGAAATCTAAATATTCCAAATAAATAAATGCATCAATAAACACATAATAATAATAATACATTTTATTCATGCTGTGCTTTTCATAGACCCAAAGCAGTGGATGCAGACAATTGCATGCAGACAGGCACAGCAAACAGAAAGCCATAATGTAGCTGCACATAGGCTACTTCAGTGTAGGCTATATCTTCCAGTCGTGTTACCTGGGGTAAATCGTTTGGTCTTCGTGGTACCAACCGTAGGCTACCATGCAGGTGTAGTTTAGTTTTCTGTACTGCAATGGACGTATAATAAGGCATTTTGACTCACTTCGTAGTAGTAGTTTCCTTTATACTCTCTAGTAGGTTAGCTTTCCTGACCAGCTGACTGACAAAAACTATTTCCCAAAGATCTTAGCATGAGAAAATAAAAGACAATACTACGGTCAAAAAAGGTAACCTACCACAGATAATCATTATTTATGTTATATTATTATTATATAGTTTGTTATATAGTATGTTTGCAATAGACATTTTCTGCAGAAGTAGGCTATGACATGTTCGGAGGCGATTGTATTATTTTTTTTGACTAACCATGAAACAGATGTCTTTGCTGAATTGATGGTAAATAAACCCAAACCCGGTTTTGTAGGTTATATTATCGTTCTTAATTTCCATAGTAATTAATTTTATGGTAATATTGTGTTATGTGTGATGTGTGAAAAGAATAAACTGAACAGAGCTGAAGTGAAGAAATGAATGAAGACATAATAGAGAAATCTCGTTAGAACTGTATTGTCTGTGCCTGAGAAATGGGATATGTGTTCCTGTAGCCTACTGCGTAAATGTGAACCTGCTGTGAACGTTTTGTTGGTAGCCAGTAGACTAATGTTAGGCTACCAGACCATGTCGGGCGACATTCACCTCTTTTTAAGTAAGAAAAATAAGACAAAATAACTTTTGTGTTGCGGTACCAAAAATTGTATACGAAAACTAAATACTAGGATCAGGTGAGAATCGAACCAACAATCTGCTACATGTTAGAGCAGCACTGTATCCACTAAGCTACAGACACTTTCACAGTTTGTGTAGTAGGTAGACAGCCTCTGAAGCATGTAAATGCGACGAGGTCATTTTAAACAGAGCTTCTGATAGGCGGATTAAAGGCGGTTGTCCAATGGGGAGAATTATTCTTTGAGGGTATGGAGGCAGGCAGGTAGGCAGGAAAAATGAGAAGAAGCAGAAGGAGAAAAACCGGCAAAATAAGCCAAGTTTGGGGCTTTATTGTGTGGATGTTTGAAGTTGTATCTGAATGCTGTGTGGTTACATGAGGTCAGAATGTACAGAAGCTAATGTTTTTAAAGTGATACTGCAGTCAAAAACCGACTTTTTCCATTGAAAACCGATGTTTTGGGTTAGATTATGATCATATCGTACCGAACCCGGTTATCGGGCGGAAACCAGACATTTTTGTGATCAACATACGATACTGATATTATGCTGGCACATACCATTGAACATATTATATTTATTAGGTTCACAAAACGATAAGCTAACTTTTAAGCCAATAACCATGTAGATGTGACCGGTAGTTTTTTTGTTTTAACGTCTTTTAGATGAGAAAGTACTGTCAAAAAAGGGGCGCCCTTTATCGGGCGGCTCTTGTAGTGCATAAACAAGCTCACGATTATTGTTGTTTTAATAATCAATGAACAGTGTATTTCATCAAGAAAGATACCGTTTGAATAACCAATATGTTGGCAAAATAGCTGGCTAACTGGATAGTTTACCTGGCAGTCCGAAAGATGTCAATATTGGGTTTATTTCTTCACAAAACGATAAACTAAGTTTTAAGCCAATATTAAACATGTAGACGTGACCGGTAGTTTTTTGTTTTAACGTCTTTTAGATGACAGTAATGTCAAAAAAGGGGAGACAACTATCGTTTATTGGCTTAAAAGAGATTTATTTCTTTACAAAAACGATGTTAACTTTTAAGCCAATAACGTGTTTTTTTTTTTCTCGTTTTAACGTCTTTA
The DNA here is from genome assembly GCA_029718625.1 of Synaphobranchus kaupii. Classification (NCBI taxonomy): domain Eukaryota; kingdom Metazoa; phylum Chordata; class Actinopteri; order Anguilliformes; family Synaphobranchidae; genus Synaphobranchus; species Synaphobranchus kaupii. The sequence continues at coordinate 11,843,547 of CM056384.1, read as the reverse complement.
AGATGAGACGAGACTGCCAAAGAAAGGGCGCCCATTATCGGGCGGCTGTTGTAATCCATAAACAAGCTCACGATTATTGTTGTTTTAAGAATCAATTAATAGTTTATTTCATCAAGAAAGATACCGTTTGAATAACCAATATATTGGCTATCTAGCTAAAGTTTTAGCGACATTTTATTTAATTAAATCCCCCGAAGTAAACAAGACTATGCAGTGTAGTACACCAGCGCAGAAGTAGAATCAGATTTCGGACATTTTTTTCACATAGGGGGCGTGATAAAAAGGCTCATAAAATGTGTAATTATCGTTAAATATTCATGAAAATGAGCGGATACATACCTTGTTTGGTTTGAAGTGGGTGGGAAATACTGGTTTTCTTTTTTTTCGTTGGCAAATCAGCTCTCGAGGAAGTTCAAACATGGTTGAACGAGGACGTGCCCGATAAAGGGCGCCCTGTAGCTACATAAGTGTTTTTGTCTGAAAATCTCATGTTTAGTCAAAATGGGTGTTTTCTGAGTTTCTGTGTAGGCTTACCAATACACTGGTTTCTGGGGGTTCGTGACGTCACGAGATCCTTAACATAAAAATGGGTGGAGTTGAGGTGATCCTAGGGTGGTCTCAGCCAGGGGCACCGGAAAGGGGGGGGCCAAGGGGCCATTGGCCCCCCCACTTTTACCGTCCTCCTCGCAAATCTGTGGGTACGCTCCAAAACCCGTGCTGGTCAGTGCTGATTATGGAGCGTCAAAGGCAGAGACAATCTGTCAGCTGGCGGCAGCAGCACGTGATTTGCGCTAGCCTCCTGTCTGTCGTCTCTGGTTGGTCGTATTGATCACATGATGGTGACAGGTTTCTATGACGAAATGACAGTGTAAACACGGCGCCATCTTTAGGACCTATTTCGCGCTGCAGCCATCCCTCACGCTCAGTCAGCGGGTGGGGGAGAGATGGCTACATATGGCTAACGTTTTAACCACAAAAAAATCACGCACATCACACTGCTGATGAAAAAAAGTTAGCTATTCTAGATTGTGATTCATAGCCTATTTGCTGCCTAGTTCCCCTGAAAACCTACCAAAATTAGCTTTTGGTGACCTGATCCACAATCGTCTCTCTAACGTTAACGTTAAGTTACTAGCTAACTAGCTTACTAGCTAGTCCTGCTGATTAGTTCGTGTTTCCCATGGCATGCCATGGTGAAGACACCTGTTGTGCGAGCTTGTCACTTTTACTTTTAGCTTAGGCCTTGGAAATATGTCTGTAAGTACTTGTAGCAAACGTGGGTACATAATACATTGTTAGCTAGCATTTCTGTTGTCCGTTTTGGACTGTTTTTAATATCTTAGAAGATTGCGCCGCCTCAGCCGTTAGCCTCTAGACCCGCTAATGAGGATTTCAATGTTAAATTAACTTGCTAATGCTAACTTGCGCTAAATAATTTTATACATTTTCTAGCTTGATGCTGAGCCTGTTATATTTCATTCATGTGAACATGTGAATGTTTGTGTGTACAAATTACAACATTTTCTTTATTTCTGTATCTTTGCAGTTTTTCAGTTGCACTCAGTAAAGACCCTAACGTTAAATCTTTCACCTGTCTCTTTAGATCTTTATTAGGGGTAACGTTACCTGTCAGCTAAGTATCTGCCAAGCTAAGCAGAGACATTTAGCTAGTAGCAGAATAACGTGGTGTAACTGTCTAGGGAAGGAAATAAAACAAGAAAACGTGTCCTCTCATATTACCCTCTAACGTAGCTAGCGGAGTTAATGTTATAACCCGTTATAATCCGGGAACTTCACCGACATCCCAGCGAAGGTCCGAGCTCCGCGGCAAGTCCTCTAGACGGCTTCCCTCCCTGTTTCGGTTACAACTGGCAAGCTACTCACCTGAACTTGGCTGGACGGTGAAGCGGATTAGCTGTCCCAATATTCTTCACTGCTCTTCGGTCTCTCCTTTCCTCCACTCGAAGAAGGAATAAAATTGAATAAAAGAACGGATTTCCCTGACGAGCGTCGGAAAGTCACGCCACCATATCGAGGGAATCTCCACTTCATCCGGGTTTCCCGCGACTCGTGTGACGTCTCGAACCACGGAGGGCGAAGTGGGCCTCTTTGTCGGATAGTAAAGATGGCTCCTTTTATTATTTTACTTTTCTTTTTATCTACCCTGGATCCTGGGACTCAGGACTCAGGACTTACTAATCACGTACAACCGCCCGTTCATGAGTCTGAGATATCACTAGCGGTGAGTGTTCCCTGCAAAGGCTCCAGTTTTATTTCTGTCCGTTTTAGTTTCATTTTATTTTCTGTTTTTATCAGTCCCATTAATTATGCCTGTTTTGCACAGTTCACATCTATTATGCTTCTTCAGGATTGTTTTTTGAGCTCTGATAATCCTCGTTTGGTCTCTTTCTCAGAGGTGAAGGATGTTTCTTGTGCTTACAAAAGGAAAAGGTGTCTTATCTTTCTATTATTATTATTGTTATCTGGCAACGTTAAGCCCAATCCAGGCCCTGTCTCACTGTCGGATTCATTGTCCCAACCTTTAATGCACCTATGTAAACCCTTTACCGAAAAGGGCCTGCACTTTTTACACCTCAATGTTAGGAGTTTGCTGCCGTAGATTGATGAGATCAGAGTCTTAGTTAACTCTGCACAAGTTGGTGTCTTTTGTGTTTCAGAAACCTGGCTTGATGCTAGCATCAGTGACTCTGAAATTTACATTGATAATTATTCACTTGTAAAGAAAGACCGCAATCGGTACGGTGGTGGGGGTCTGTGCTTTTATTAGAGCAGACCTAGATTTTACTATAAGGTCAGACCTTGATAGTATCATGTCTGAAATTTTAATGATTGATATTTGCCTCCCTAAAACCAAACCCATTCTTTTGGGTGTATGTTATCGTCCGCAGAAAAACTCTTTTTACGATCTTCTTGAAAACATTTTGTCTGCATGCCCCAATGTCATGGAGAGAGAATGTATTTTAATGGGCGATTTTAACACAGACATAGCCAACAAATCCTGCCCAACTTTCAGTGGGCTGGACAGATGTTCTAGAATTTTTGGTCTTACTCAACTTATTCATGACCCAACCAGAGTCTGCATTACTTCTAGCAGCACCATTGATTTAATCCTAGTCTCAGACTTGGAGTCCATTTCCCAGAGTGGTGTTTTAACATATGGAATCAGTGACCACTTTCTGACCTTCTGTTCTAGGAGAGTTCATAGAGCTAATTTTAACTCCCATAAATCCATCAGAGCCAGATCCCTCAAAAGCTACTCAGTTGCTAGGTTAAGTGAGGCAATTTGTAAGTTGAACTGGTCTTCCGTCACAGGCACGGACAACATTAACCAGGCCTGGGAAACTTTTAAATCCCTGTTTATCTCTGCCATAGATTCAGTAGCCCCAGCTAGAACTGTCAGAGTTAAGCAGAGATCCCACCCGTGGTTCAACCAGGAGATCTTTGATGCCATCTGTGCCAGGGACAAAGCCCTGTCTATTTTTAAACAATCTGGTGACCAAGCCGACCTCCGTCTGTTTAAAAATTTCAGGAATACGGTCCAGCTCAAAGTTAGGGAAGCTAAATATAATTATTTCTCCGACCAGATCATGGAGAATAAGGATAATCCACAAACATTGTGGAAAACCCTCAAAAATCTGGGCTGTACGACCAAATTGAACAAAGATTTCAGTCCTTGCATTTCATTGCAGATAGATGGGAAAAATGTAAGTAACAAGAAACAGATTGCTGATCATTGTAACTCTTTTTTTACTTCTGTTGCACGTAAGCTCTTTGATTGCTTGCCCTCAGGTCCTGTAACCTTTGGGCGGGACCATCTCCTTGAGTTTTATGCACGTTTGAGTGCTGTCTCAAACAGCTTCTCTTTTAAGCCAGTCTCTGTTGACAATATCGCCAACCTGTTAAAGGGCCTCAAGTGTTCTAAGGCCACCGGTCTTGACAACATCCCAGCTAGGTTTTTAAAGGATGCAGCTGATTTGATAGCGCCACCTGTTGCTCATGTTGTTAACTTGTCTCTGGAGCTTGGCATTGTCCCTAATGACATGAAACACGCCAAAACAATCCCCCTTTTTAAGAAAGGCAACAGGTCAGACCCTGGCAATTACAGGCCCATCTCGATTCTTAGTGTCACTTCCAAGGTCTTAGAAAAGGTAATTCATGAACAGCTTTATGAGTATATCAACGACTCGAAACTGTTATACAAATTTCAATCAGCCTTTAGGAAGTCACACTCTACCGACTCGTTTGCTTTTTTAACTGATTTTATTAGATCAGAAATGGAGTTTTGCGGTATGATTTTAATTGACCTTCAAAAGGCTTTTGATACCGTCGACCACAGCTTGCTTTTTAACAAATTGTCTGCTCTAGGCATTAGCCCCTCAAGTTTAAAATGGTTCATCTCCTACCTTTCAGATAGAGACCAAAAGATAGACATTCATGGTCATCTTTCCTCCGCATTACCAGTGACATGTGGCGTCCCGCAAGGGAGTGTCCTGGGCCCTTTATTGTTTTTAATTTACATTAATGACCTTCAATCTGCCTGCAATGTTAACCTGTTTTTGTATGCTGATGACTCTGCTATCCTATCCTCTGACAAGGACGCGGATAGGCTACAGGCCATTCTCAGCGAGGAATTCAGTAAAATCAAGTCTTGGCTCGCTGACAATAAATTATCCCTTCACATGGCCAAAACTGAATATATCATATTTGGTTCCCAACCTAGGCTACGTAAATTGGTCTCGCCTAATATCGGCCTCGAGGGCCAGACCTTTGCCGCAAAAACATCAATTAGCTACCTAGGTTGCTACTTAGATAGCAGCCTGGGAGGTGAATCTATGGCTCTAAAGACCATGAGCAAGGTGAATGGCAGAACTAAATTTCTGGCCAGAAAAGCTCCGTTTTTGGACTCAGCCAGTCTTCGTATATTAGCCAACTCACTTGTTTCTTGTTGCTTTGATTATGCAATCTGTTCTTGGTACGGTGGTCTGACCAAACTTTTAAAGGAGAAACTGCAGGTTTCCCAGAATAAACTAATCAGGTTAACATTAGGGCTAGCCTCAAGAGACCATGTGGGCAAAGAACACTTTCAGCAGCTGGGTTGGCTGCCCCTGGAAGCTAGGTTTGTTCAACTCCAGCTCAACATGGTCCACAACATTTATAGTAACAGGGCCCCTGATTATCTTAATAATCATTTTCAGAGGAGTGGTGACACGCATACTCACAAGACCAGAGCCAGCATTGCTGACCTGTGCCTTCCTAGGTTCAAAACCAAAATGGGTAAATGTTCTTTTAAATTCGGTGGACCCACAAACTGGAATATGTTGCCCGTCCAGTTAAAGTGTACCAGTAGTCATTATCTTTTTAAGAAAAAAGTCAAAATGTGGCTTTTAGAAAATGTCCGATCTTAGTAACCAATGATTCGTTAATGTAGTTTACTTTGTATTGTTGCTTGTTCTATGGTTGTATTGTCTATCTGTCTGAGACCAAGGACCACAATGGAAACAAGTCTTGACTTTTTTGTGTATATCCTTGATGTTTCTTTGAGATGCATGCCCGTACCCCTGTTACTCCATGTATTTTAACTAAATGTCAAATAAAATCAATCAATCAATCAATAACGTTATCTAGTTGGCAGAAATGCATAAATCAGTTTTTAGCTGTTGAGCTAACAGATATTTATTCATATGCTATTGTCATATGCAGCTCAGTAACCATGGAAGTTTTACTATGGTCGTGCTTCTTGTAGGCTATTCATCAATTGTCATCAATCAGACTCATATTTTCACCAACCAGTCGCCTTACGACGAGTAAAACAACTCCACTGTAACTTTGTTGTCGAATCATGTCAAGCAAAATCACGCATTGATTCTAATTTATAATTTCAGAGAAATATTAATTGGACCTACTATAATTGGGATGTCGACGATGCACCACAAGGGGGCCACCGTGGATAGGGTATTATGGCTTTGGGATATAAGAAAGATGTAGGCTACACTGCTGACTGAACACAGCTAAGCTACGCTATGATATTCTTTGTTGCTTCTCAACGGCAGTGTTACAGTCCTGTAAACTCGTAGTTTAGGCTAATTGAACAAAGAAAGGCTTGTTCAATTATGCGATAAAAGACTGAAATGTCACTATACAAAGATCATACAATTGCCTGCTGCAATAAGACACATTAAGTTTGAGGTGATCACCAATAGTTTGTGCACAATTTAAACAAACATAATTAACGTAGTCCGCGATGTTAATTGTGAAGTAGCCTATGTGCGGAACAAGAGATGCTATTGTAACAACGAAACATAGGCTACTGCATAAATCGTTAATATCTGCAATATTTGCCAGGACAAAATGCTGTTCGTTCAACAAAGCATATCCTGCATTGATGTTTGAACCAGGAACCAATCGGGTCTTCTTTTGTTTGTTTATTGCCACAAATGTTAGGCGTGCGTATTTGGGTGAGTTGTGGTTTCGTCGCATTTTAAATAGGTGTTTTTAACAATAATTTGTTAGTCAGTTACTAATCATGTGTGAGGTTGAAACCAGGGGTATTCCAGAAAGCAGGATTACTGGGTTTGCTGGATAACTGCACTGATCTCGAACAGCTCTGTTTACTTCAGTCCATCCATGTTCCAGATTTGGAAGGGTTCCGGGTTTTACTGCAGTTATCAAGCTAACCTAGTAATCCTGCGTTCTGGAATAGCTAGCCCAGCCCCCAGGTGCTCGCAGGATCATACATTTTAGGGCAGCTTATACGTACCACAACATCTTCATGGAGATTAATTTTAGGCTACAGACTACAACTGTAGCACATGTTACAACCATGCAGCATGGGGATGGGCTTGCTGTTTTGTTGCTTATAATGTGTGAGTAGGCTAGGCAATGCAAGTCAAACCTATATGTTAACTTGGAGCCTGGAGATAAATGATAAATATGTTAGCCTATGTGTTTTGGTTTAATGATCGCAAGGAGCAAACAAAAAACACATCCGATTCATGAATTAGGCTACTTGAGTGGGTAAATTATTTTTTTTAAATAACTCGTGCAGAGTTTAATGGAGCGAAAATTGCATGGGTATCAGTTAGATGACAACAAAACGCAGATGAACGCATTTCCGTATCCGTGCTTATTGTGCGAGAAAATGCGGTTATTAGGCTACCCCAGTGAGCAAAATCCGGAATCTAGACGTCTAGAGTAATACATCCAAATTGTGCCCGTTCTCCCTTACATTTTGACTTTTGATGTTAAAGAAGCAATTATATAGCTATAGTATAGCCTATAATTGCTTAGCTTACGTCCAAAGTGAAAATGATAATAACAAGAAAAAAAATACCGGTAGGTAGACCGGAGATTTAGCCTATAGATTTAGGCTATTTTATTTAGTTTATTTTTTGGCCCCCGCACTTATGAGACTGAGACCCTTGTACAGCTAACTAGCTAGCTCAAGTTCAAATGCAAATTGTTTTGTATTACTGCTAACGTTAATACTACGACTTATATCGACACACCCTTTCACTCCTTAACCGTATGAATATTCATAATATGACTACGTGGTATCATCGTCATATGACCACACCTACTCACAAGTTCCAGTTCAAATTGAAGCGGTAAAAAAGGCCTTAGAAAAGGCTCTACAGTATCTCTTTAAGGGCTGAGAGTCTATAGTCATTGTGGTTACTTCTGTAGGAAACCCTGAAAAGTGCCAAACTCTCGGTGCTGTATAGGTATGGGGCATGCCGCGCCAAACTAACTTACCTGCCATCCCAATTGCCAATACAGGCGTTAATGCAAAGTTCATGGTAGGCTACTCAATATGACAGGCCCAGCTACTATGGGAAACATTACTATAGGCCTACAAATTTATTAAACAATTGACCTTAGCTATTAAGGGAATTATGTAATAAATACTGCAGCTTCACACGCTGTCCTGGATTTGAAAAGGTGTATCCCCGATATCAAACCTGAACGATTGGTACAGTTTTAAGCAGCACAAACTGGCATTCTGACTAAATAGCCTACTCCGTAGGCTACAAATGTACCAACACTGAACAAAGTTAATGTGATCACTCTGGTTAAGATGGCATGCGCACAGTATTCTAAACCAATCAGGTTTTTGAATTATATTATAACATTTAAAAGAACAGGACCATACACACGTAATAAGTAGTTGTTTTACTTGCAATAAAGAAAAACTATTCCGAGGCACTCGTCTTTAGAAGTTCTTAAGTTTTAAAAATGCCTTTTATTAATACCGCGGCATGCCCATATAGAGGTAGCCTATATGCATTTCAGCGTAGCCTACATGTTTTATAATCATGTAAGGGATGTTGGCAGAACAAATTAATTAAAAATTCCTTAATTCATTCATTCATTCATCAACACAAGCAACATCTGGCCGCACTGTAATTATACAAATACACAAATAACCTAAGAAAAGCAATTGGGCTACGTTTTTTCTTTCGCCCTGATTTCATTATCCTTCATTATCAAGGACAGGGGTGTGGAACTTTATCCTAAAAGGGCCAGTGAGGGTGCAGGTTTTTGATTTAGCCCAGCACTAAGACACCTTAGCACTAAGACAACTTTGCCACTTTTCAGGGTTTCCTACAGAAGTAACCACAGACTCTCAGCCCTTAAAAACATTAACTTCTGTATGTTCTGACCTCATGTAACCACACAGCATTCAGATAAAACTTCACACATCCACACAATAAAGCCCCAAACTTGGGTTATTTTGCAGTTTTTCTCCTTCTGCTTCTTCTTTTTCTTCTCATTCTTCTTCTTCCCATTTTCCCTGCCTACCCAGAGACCCTCACGACCTGCCTGCCTCCGTACCCTCAAAGAATAATTCTCCCCATTGGATAACATCGCATACCTGCTCTCCCAAGCTTATCGCCCAATAAAAATGCTTCAAACTAATATGCACACATCACAGAATCACAGACAAAACCACTATATGGCTTATTGTATTCCATGAAGTTACTGTGGCCTACTGGCTACAGTTTCTGCCTCTCACACAGAGGATTGGGGGTTTGAGCCCAACAGGACACAAAAACAATGTGCAACTGCTAAATACTTTTCATTTATTACACTGTTATTATTTTCACATTAACAAACAAAGGCAAAAGACGTTTCCCATATTAACTGTTCAATGTTTCACTTGTAGCCTATTTCACTTGTACTACAGCGAAATGGTGAAAGTCAGATCGACACTGACAAATGGCCTATAGTCTATATCACGTGACTGTACCCCTTTGGTCTTCTGGTGAGCGTCAAGCCTTAGTATTGCGAGAGACGTGGGTTCCTTCCCCCGCCTGGTTGGTACTAAAGTGTAATTTCATTTTGGACTCAAGCAGTGTGCACATGTTCTGGTTTTCTCATACAAGAATGTTTTTTCTATTGCAAAGGCAAAAACACGTTTACAATATTAACTGTTCACTTGTAGCCTGTTCGTTAAAAAATTCAGTCACTGGACACCATGACAGTAATGCAATAGGCTAGCTAATGTTATGGGAACAGGTATCCCATGGCCATTTGTCAAGCAAAGAAAAAAGTTTCAATGCAGAATATAATCTGGTTAACATTGCGTTCTTGCATTAATGTAAACAAACAATTCTATAAATAACTGTGCGATTGGCTACATGCTTTAATCTCACACAAATGCCAACAAAAATATTCATCTGTGTGGAGCCTGCTGTCCTCTTGCGCCGCGGTCATGTCTGATTCACTGTGGAAACTGAACCTTCAACGCTTGGGAAATTAAGAATTTACGATAATACATTAAGAATTGATGATCGCCAGCTGCAATCCCTTAAGAGATCGGATTTATAAACCCCCAATTACCCAAACATATCTGTTTCATGGTTAGTCACTTTAAAAAATTAGAATAGCCTCCGAACATTGCTCTAGTCTAAGCTACTCTGCAGACAATGTAGCTTACTGCAAACACTTTTAATTATAATAATAATAAGAATAATCTCTGGTAGGCTACTTTCTTAGTAGTATCTATTGTTTTCTTTCTGGCTAAGATTCCTGGGAAATATGCATTGTCCAATTAAGCTAGTTAGCCAACGTTAGTTTTGCCAGAGAAACAGTCAGCTGCTAGTCAGGAAGCAGGTACAAGCTAGGTTACTACAAAGCGGATCAACATGCCTTATACATCCATTGCACTACAGAAAACTAAACTATTCATTGTATTTCATTAGACATTAAATACAGCTCATCTACAAACTCGTTTAATGTAATCTTGGGCTATCGGTAATAGGAAAAATGTTCTCATTCTCGTCAGTACAGAGAGTTATGGTTACGCATGTCTGCATGCATTTATTTTGAATGCATGTATTCTGTATGCATGTCTCTCTCGATGTCATTATCTTCATGCATTATTCATCATTAGTTAGCTATCAAAAATAAGTGATATCTGATCAAAAACGTCTCAGACATTAAAAAAAAGTTACTCACGCATAGCCTACAGAGCGCTGTCTATAAGTCCTTAATTCGAACTTGCAAAAACTAGGCCTGCCTTTAAAAGTATTGATATCAAAATGTGGCCAAGTTACAACTAAAAACATTGTCTGTCGTATCTCACCCTAAATAAACTAGCTCTATTCCAAAGCAATGCTATCCAAACTTTCCTAAATTATTTAATGCAACTTGGCCCTGTGTTTCTTCATCTTATACCATCTCAAGAGAATGTGGTCAATGAAACTGTATGCTCCACGTCTAACTGAAAATGAGAATAATTTATAGTGGAAATACGCCTATTTCAGATGTGTTGCACATAGAAATTAAACAGAAAAATTACTACACTATAGGGCATGTTTCAACAATTGTCTGCATCCACTGCTTTGGGTCTATGAAAAGCACAGAATGAATAAAATGTATAATTATTATGTAGTTATTGATTTATTTATTTGGAATATTTGGATTTCTATCAAAACCTGTGTGGTCCTACAGAGCATATATATCCGTGTGTTCACAAAATTCTGTTCGCAAATATCATAACTATTGGATACGTTCGTAAAAATGCTATATGTACGCTATTTTCTAGGTTAAAATATTACTCATTTTTATCTGCATTTATTCATCCCCCTTTTCTCTATTGTACATGATGTTTCTTGCTATAAATGTCTGTTGGCAAATTGTAATGAAATCTGTAGCAGCATTCAACATTTTAACATCCAACAAAGTATAACCATATTCTTTCTGGAATGTAATTATTCATCAACTGTTAAATCATTCATTGAAATCATATGTTGTTCCATGAGGCACAATCTCTTCACATGCTAAGATGAAGAAACACAGGGCCAAGTTGCATTAAATAATTTAGGAAAGTTTGGATAGCTTGCCTCTGCTGCCCTTTCGCCGTGAGAGTGATTGAGAGAGACAGATATGATAGTGTATTTTAATATATGTGAAGTATTCCAAGTTAGAGGAAAGTAGGGCTGACTAGCCAACACGCAGCAGTAGGCTAGCTAACACACACACACACACACACACACACACACACACACACACACACACACACACACACACACACACACACACACACACACACACACACACACACACACACACACACACACGCGTGCAGTTAGCTAATGCAATGCTGCAGATGTTTCGCAGAATCGCAGCTATAACAACTAGGCTAGATGCAACATGTAATCAATCTATTTAACAGGGTGTCTGCAGGTATCAAGAAGTTAATTTTAAGACTTTTTAAGACATTTTTAATGCCACCTAGAATGAAATTTAAGACCAAACTTGCAACAAAAATAAACATGAAGTGTATACACTCTTCGCAACTGAGTATGTAATATTGTCAAGAATGAAGTTAGCAGAAGTGGTTCTAGTATTCCACAAACCACCGGATGCTCTTGAAAGGGAGCAGTACGCCTAACTGGAGAAGACAATGGGCGATATTTTCAGGCTCTTACTCCAGTGCGCTAAGACAGGCAGTGTGGCAAAAATGTGTAATGGAATGGAATGCTCTGTGTCTACTGCATGTGTACTGCATTCAATTCCATGCCACATTTTCGCCACACCACCTGTCTTAGTGCACAGCGCACTGGAGTAAGAGCCTGAAAACAGCACCCACTGGGCCTCAGCACCCAATTGGGCCTCATTCAAGTACAAATTTGATCGTAAATGGGAACATAAATGTGTAGATTAGATTTACAATTAATTTACATCGAGGTCAAACTTTTGATGAATGCAGTTCTAAATCAACATTGAGGCAAAACGACACTAATTACTTGAGTTTAAGGACATTTGTCCAAATGTTTATTACAGTGAAATAGGGGTCGGTGTGGCTACAGAGCCTGTGGGGTGGGATCAGGTTTCAGCGGAGGGTTTGTAGCTAGATAGCTACTGCAATGGCGGAGGTGAAGAAGCTCAGTGAAGTGAAATGACAAGCCGACAGGGCTCGTTCAAAAACCAGAATCGGAATTGCTTTTCCTCGATGGCAACAGCTGAAGTTCAGCAAGGGGATGAAGACCGATGTGGAGTTGGCGTGTTTTCTGTTGGACCTGTAAGTAACGTTACCTCTAGCTATGCAGCTAGCTATGGTGACTGGGCGGGGGTTGGATATATGATTGTAATATGAAGCTGAAAATAGATATTAAACCATTAGACAACAAAGCAAGCATTTTATAAACCCACTCTCTGTCCTAAAGGTCACACTGTTAAAGGAAGTGCTCCCGTTTAATGAATCAATCGCTAGGCCTAGGCTACATTATTGCCCTCAAACATCAAATGGCACGGAAAAAATTATGCCCTTCTTTGGACAACGAAGAATAATTCTCCTTCATCCCAGGAAAGTGGTTATTGGTGTGTAAGGACTGTACACGTACACACTGTGGTCAGTTCAATCCTGACTTGACAGGGCAAATACAAGAAGAGACGTTCGAATTTGCGGCAACACGAGTGTGGGCTGTAACTCCAAATAAGCGCTGCAAAGAAAACCCGTTCATGACGCCAAAACAGCTAAAATAAACTGCGCGGTCAATGGAAAATAGCTTTGCACACAGACGAATTTCGCGAGATAATCAGCTATACAATAAAAAAAGAATCGCCACTACCTTCAGCTGCCAATGAATGATCCCTGTAACAAATAAACATTAAAAGACTAAGAGCAGGATAAAGAACAGGAAAGTACCGAAATTGGTTTAAAACGCTATTTAGGGGTTACATATCTGTACACAGCCTTAGCCTAATACTTGGTTGCTGCACCTTTGGCAGCGATTACAGCTTCAAGGCGTCTTGGGAAAGAAGCTACGAGCTTGGCACACTTGTTTCTGGACATTTTTGCCCATTCCTTGGATGGGGAGCGTCGGTACACAGCCATTTTCAGCTCTTTCCACAGATGTTCAATTGGATTCAGGTCTGGGCTCTGGCTGGGCCACTCAAGGACATGCACAGACTTTCTCAGAAGCCACTCCTTTGTTCTCTTGGCTGTGTGCTTCGGGTCGTTGTCATGTTGGAAGGTAAACCTTCGCCCCAGTCGGAGGTCCAGAGCGCTCTGGAGCAGGTTTTCTTCAAGGATCTCGGTTTACTTAGCTGCCTTCATCTTTCCCTCTATCAGGACTAGTCGCCCCGTTCCCGCTGCTGAAAAACATCCCCACATCATGATGCTGCCACCGCCATGCTTCACTGTAGGGATGGTATTAGCCAGGTGATGAGCGGTGTCTGGCTTCCTCCAGACGTGACGCTTGGTATTCAGGCCAAAAAGTTACATTTTGGTTTCATCAGACCAGAGAATCTTGATTCTCATGGTTTGAGAGTCCTCTAGGTGCCTTTTGGCAAACTCCAAGCAGGCTGTGATGTGCCTTTTACTAAGGAGGGGCTTCCGTCTGGCCACTCTACCATAAAGGCCTGATTGGTGGAGTGCTGCCTGGATGGTTGATCTTCTGAAAGGTTCTCCCATCTCCACAAGGATACGCTGGAGCTCTGTCAGAGTGACCCTCGGGTTCCTGCTCACCTCCCTGGCCAAGGCCCATCTTCCCCGATTGCTCAGTTTGGCCAGGCGGCCAGGTCTAGGAAGATTCTTGGTGGTTCCAAACTTCTTCCATTTACGAATGATGGTGGCCACTGTGCTCTTTGGGACCTGTAAAGCTGCAGAGATTTTTCCGTACCCTTCTCAAGATCTATGCCTTGACACAATCCTGTTTCTGAGGTCTGCAGATAATTCCTTTGACCCCATGGCTTGGAGTTTGCTCTGACATGCACTGTCAACTGTGGGACCTTATATAGGCAGGTGTTGGCAATCCCCAATCATGTCCAATCAATTGAATTTATCACAGGTGGACTCCAATTAAGTTGTAGAAACATCTCAAGCAGTATCAGTGGAAACAAAATGCAGCTCAGCTCACTTTTGGGTGTCACATCAAAGGGTGTGCACACTTGTGTACATATGATATTTTACATTTTGATTTTTAATAAATTAGCACAAATGTCTAAAAACCTGTTTTCACTTTGTCATTATGGGCTATTTCATGTAGAATACAAAAAATGAACTCAATCTATTGTAGAATATGTCTAACGTAATAAAACGTGGAGAAGGTGAAAGAGTGTGCAGACTTTCCGGCTTGACTGTACTTCCGGACACTTACTAAATTGAATAAATATTACACATATTTACAAACTGCTTAGCCATCTCAATGTTGATGTAACTAAGATATTCAATGTCAAACAAGTGTCCTTCATCATCCATTTCAGTTCTACAATTACAAGTTGATGTTTATTTCTTTTGCAATATTGAATATTCTGCCCCAGCGTTGCGTGCGCACCTCAACTGTGACGTTGCTGAGAAACCGGTCTATAGCGACAGAGCGCAAATAGGCCCCGCTCACGGGGGGGCGGGGGAGGGGGAGACACATCCTGCCATCCCCCTCAATTGACTTGACGTGCCAGTGTCTTGTCATTTTGATCTGCTAGCTAAGAGCATAAAAATGCCTAAAAGGTGTTGTTGGGTGGGATGCACTACAAACAAAACAAAAAAAATCCAGAATTGCGGTTTTATAAGATTCCGAACCGCAAAACGCAGCGCATAAGACGAGAAAAGTGAATCTGAGCAATAAGCCGTGAGGCGTCGGAGGGAAGAAGGGGAAAAATCTGGGACCCTAAAACTCCACATGTACCTCTTGGAGAAAGGATCCCACGGAATGGCCAAAAGTTACATAGCTACTTTGGTACTTCATCAAAATTAGGGGTGCAACGAATAATCGACGTAGTCGACAAAAATCGATGACCAAATTAGTTGCATTTCATTCTTAACGCGGCCAAAAAGGCTGTGAACTGCAACTGCAAAGCTGACCTTGCCTGGCATGGGAGCACATCAATTTTGCTGGAGCATCTGAAGAGGAGGCACGTTCTGGATGATGAAGACTTGTCTCGGTAATCTAGTTAGCTTGTTAGCTGGCTAGCTACAGTAGGTAATGTTAAAAGCCATGTTACTTCACGTTATGAGCTGTAACGTTTTCTATTTTGAAACACATTTTCTCTTGATCAATGAATTGTTAATGGCGTTGAACATACAGTAGCAAATAATAACCTATTATTCACAACGATCCAGTTCACATTCCAAATGTGCCCTTAACTTTACAATCTTAAACCTTGCATCATTGTCATCGTCATCGTGGCAACGTTTACGGAGAATGTGTTGCTGTCGAGTGCACAAGTTTAGAGAACACCGGAGAATTTGATACTTTCTAAATGGCAATAAATTCTACTGTCTATGCGTGCGTGCCCAATGTGCGTTGCATTCAAATTGATTCGAACGATTTATGGGTTTGTTTGATCTTGTTCGAACTTGACTTTTGGAAAAAGTGACAGCCCTAATAACTCTCATAAATCTCCATTTATCGTGAAACTGGACATATAGAGGGGCAACATTTACTTAGAACGCATTTCAATGTGGATTTCAATATCTACACAGGATTCTAGAATCAAGAACAAAAAATACGGCTTGAATACAGATTTTTTTTAATGGAGTAACTGGCTTTCTCGTGGCACAATGCCTACATACCATAACGGTCCACCACCCTTCTTCCGTCATCATTATATGTTACAGGGAAGCCAAAATGCTCCCATACATACGACTAAAATGATGCGGGAGGCATCAAGTTCTTCCGCTCCTCTGCTAGCCATGACTGTCACTGCACTTTTTTTATTTTTTCTTCTTCGCTTTTTCAATATGCCCCGTTCAAGTGAACACACAACTGCTTTTTTTTATTTTTAAATAATCAAATCACTGCAACTCTGCATCGAGATTTAGGGAATTATTACTTTAAAAAGTAACAGCGGCAGTAAAACTGTATTTTACACTATGATGGTTAAAAACGTTGCAATTAATCCGCGGTTCACATGCGTGCCGAACCATGGGGGGGGGGGGGGGCTAATCAACTACGGACTGTTACACCACTACTGTTGGCCTAATATGATAGTCCAGTAATACGTTTTTTGTACTGCAGCAGCACTATAAATTTAAAATGTAGGCTATGTTGTATTGGTGCCAGAAATATGCTTTGATTAAGGGAAAACAGCTTTGATTAAGGGAAAACAGCTGTAGTTTGGTTATATTTTATTGCTGCTACTTTGCTTGTCCTTGGTTTTAAATTTTGACAGAAAAAATGGATATTGGAATTTTTATTTATCTTTCGTATCAGCAGCAAAGTTCATTAAAAGACGTATTTGTGAATGAAATATTCATCTTTATTGTCTTCATTGTTAGTTAGCACATGCCTAAAACAACCTCAAGCTAAATTTAAAAGCTGATAGCAAAATAAGAGCCATTGAGTAATTGTGCGATTCATAATCTGAATAGTCGATTATTCGTTTCAATAATCGATAGATTAATCGACTATCAAAATAGTCGTTAGTTGCAGCCCTAATCAAAATGTCAACATGGTTTAACCAAAGATCAAAACACCCAAGTCCAACTACACTTTACCAGTATAACGTACTGTATTATAATTATTATTGTTGTTATTAGTAATTAGTAAGGCTAACGTTACTTCAATTTTGCTAGCTTAGCCTACTTGAACGTTAGTTACAACCTGCATGTATTTTTTTGTCTGGCCAAATTACCAACTATATTAACAAATATTTTTAGAAAATTGTATTGTATGAAGGTTCTCAAAATGTTAGAAAATATATCAAAAACTTGGCATGAGAAGAATATCCATTGAAAGCCGATTGCTTTTTCTTTGTCTCACCGTTTGTTAGGAATCTACACGCATACAACGATGAAAAATTATCGTTCTTTGGATGCCCACAACTTTTTTTGTTAGTGGATGATTATATTTTGCACTTACAAATATAATACTGTAATGTTATAGCACTCTGATTTATCCACATTCCACTATAAACAATTTGCACATGGTCAAAATGTTTTTAATGTTTTAATAGTAATGCTTTTTTACTTACAGCAATATAGTTAGCCGTAAATTGACAATTGGATAACTTATTTGACTTAGGCTACCTGTGAAAAAATGCCTGCTGCACACATAAGCCCCACTGGGCATTAGACGTCTATTAGATCATCTAAAGAGCTGCTAAATCAGATCTAAGCATCTATGATCTCTTTTAGCTCTTTTTTAGCCCAGCTAAAAGGCATCTACAACATAGACATGCCATATGACAGATTTTATTTAACCATTTTCATACGCGATTCATTTGTAAGTTCAAACAGAAACGATGTGTTGATTAATGTGTATCTATTTCAGTATAAGTCATTGCTTTGACAAGCGAAATCCAGTCAAATCCAGAAATCCAAAACATAAACGTGCCATATAACACATTTTATTTAACCATTTTCGTAGCTACCAGATACATTTGTAAGTTCAAAGAAAAACAATGTGTTGACAGGGTTTCTCCTGCATTGAAAAGGCTTTGACGGCCCGCCTAAGGCTTTTTTCACCCAGCCTAAGCCTTCTAGGAGAAATTGCGCAAGAAAAACCATGTTAAAACAGTAAAAAATTGTCCATGCATTTATTGCTGCAATTCGGTCATCCCACCAGCAGGTGCCGCTAGACTATCGTCACGTTATATACGCAATAACCCATGGCCCCTAAGGGGCTCCGTACACTTGTATTCCCAGTTGTTCCCACCGAACTATAGAGAAAACTAGAAACCACATGGTGGGTGTGTCCTGAAGTCATGTTTTTTAGTAGCACCAAAAAAGCTGAAGGGGGCGACATGTAATGGTGCATCGCCCTGTCTACGCCCATAGACTGCCAGCAAAATCCGAAGCGCTGTCATGTCATAATTAGCGTACTTTTTAACGATGTTAGAATCTCATAAATTCTAATTATAATAGTAGATTTCACTTGCGATAATGAGGACCATGTATTATATCACAATCTCTGGAAATTATTTTTTTTAATAATGCGGGTTGACCAGCATTCATTTACGCTCTGCGCCCCAGCCTACGGATGCCGGGAAGCACAAAAACGTCAACCGGAGGAGGAAAACTTTTTTTGTTGTTGGTACAACCAAAGCCCATAGAGAGAGACTATACAATCTCTGGTACAACTCAGACTTGATATTCAATAAGATACCCAAGTCCTGCTGTGTCAGAAAGCGTCTTTAATGTTTTTAATTTAGATAAGTAACGTTAACTACAAGCTAGCTAGAGGATAAGATAGCTAACTCTTAGCTAACTAGCTAGCTATTGCTATCACCGAACTATTATCTATATAGTTCGGTGATTGCTCTCCTAGTTTCCAGCCTAGGCTGGCATACGTTAGCTAACTGCAAGTAATCGATCGTCGGTCAGGGACGTGATAATAAGATGTTTATTATTTAGACTTTTAGACTTTAGACTTTATTGTCCCCAAGGGGAAATTCCTTTCCACAGAACTGTACACATCCGACAACAGTACATAAAATAGCACACAATAACAACATACAATGGCAGACAACAGTACACACTCAGGCCTGTTCAGCGAGGCCTTTTGTTTAAGGCGGCTATAGCTGCAGGATCAGGCTTTTCCCAAAGTGAGCCCTTCTGAACCTCAGTGTTCTGTACCTGCACGCGGAGGGCAGTAGGGTAAGGTGGTGATTGAGTGGGTGTGTGATGTCCGGTTCTATTGAGGTTGCAATGCGTGCAATGGCCTTATTGTTTAGCTCTGTGAGGTTGGGTGTGGGGAGACCAATTATCCTGGCAGCAGTGTTGGTTATGCATGTGAGTTTAGCCCGGTTAGTAACGGATAACATGTTGGAAAAAAAAAAAAAGCAGGTGGAACAGTCCAGTAGGATGGGCTGAATAATGCGCTGGTACAACAATAGGAGGAGATGGGGGGAAACAGAGTCCTTTAAGGTTGCGGATGACTGATAGTCCTTGGTGGCTCCTTTTTTGGGTGTCATTAGTGTGCTGGTTGAAGCCTTCAAGGAGGTTATATGTATAATCAACTGATTTACAGTTGAAGAGAGAATTATATTATTCAAAATAGCCCTTATTCACCAAGACATGGTATTACACACATTTGCCTTTAGCTTTTACTTTATTTTAAATGAACAGTGTCTTTCACAGCTGAAGAGATATATAGTTCGGTGGGAAGCACATAAAATACAACAGTCTTGGCTCTGGTCAGCCAGGATGAAAACTATTTTAAGAAACGTGCGTATTGGTAGTAGGCTACAACTCAGACTGGATGTTCAATAACATACCTAATGTCAAGTCCTGCAAAGTAGGATTACTTAGTTAGCTGGATAGCTAACTGTACATACTAAAACCGGGAACAGCTCTTTTTACTTCAGTCCATATTCCAGAATTGGGTTGTTTTTGTCCTCAGTAGTGGTATCCAGTTAAGAAATACTGCTTAGGTATACCCCCTGCTGTGTCAGAAAGCGTCTTTAATGTTTTTAAATCGTTTCGATAGGTAGCTGAACGTTAGCTACAAGCTAGCTAGATAAAATAGCTAGCTAACCAAGTTAACTGCAAATAATTGTTGGTCAGGGACGTTTAAGCGGATAAACCGATTTAACGTTAGCTACAGTTGAAGAGATGATAATCTGGAGTAACGTTAGCTAACGTTACAGTTTTGGGGAGTAGATTTCAGGTGCTTGATTTTTCACTATACTAATACAAAAGCCTCTGGGATAATCCAGCAGGCTGTCATGGCTCTGACTAGCTAGCACAGGAGGAAGCATAAATAACGTTGCCGCATAGGCTACAAAGTGAGTAAGTAATATGGGCATAGGCTAGTTATAAAACACAAATTTAGCCATTTTTCTCCTTATGTTAGGACAAAAACAACTTGGCTTATTTTTTGCATTTTCATTGCCCAGCTGAACCACCGAACTGTTATAGTTGCCACGCACATAATTTTCGTCGATGAGTAACCAAAGTTACCGAGTGGGCTTTAAGATATCCTAGTAAAAATTTTGTCAAATAGTATAGTTTAAAATGATGAATTACTAAATCAGGACAGATTATTTAATCAAAATAGCCTATATTCACCAAGACACATGCTATTACACAAATTTGCTAATCACGCATTTACTTATATTATGAATGTAGCTTGCTAGGTTCTAAAAAAAGACTATACTATAACGTTACATTTCTTTAGGCTACAACTCTGTCGACATTATCATACTGCTGGGTGCCGCGATTTTTGGACCACGACGGACACCGTGAGTGAAGTGAGTCGTGATTGGCTGCAGAGGCTACCCACAATCCTTAAGGAAATGGTGCAAACTGGCCCGGGTGGGCGGGGATTTGGTAAAATGGGTGAATGCTGGCTTCAATGGAATGAATGGGAGAGATCCAGCTTGTGGTTTCTAGTTTTCTATATAGTTCGGTGGTTGTTCCCCGATTTACCCATTGAAATAGCCTGGCTAGTTAGGGCAGATAATACTGCATCATTACCAGGGTTTTTCCTGTATTGAAATGTCTTAGGCGGATTTCTCTTTTTCATAAATTATTCTATTGATTAAACAGTATCATAAATAATTACAATATAACACATTATTTATTAGAATATAATATTATAATTTGATATAATTATATTAGTAGTTATATTCATTATACCTTCTGAGACTCGATTGTAAAAGGAAACCAATGTAACATGATTACAACAAAATTACAACCTTTTGCTTGGAGCCCGTGCAGTGCTGCTTTGCAGCTATATTTCTGTTATTGAAATTATATGCTTTCACATGAATATCTATAGATTTCCTCACACATGATTATTTTGAATAGATTTTCACTATAAAATGCAAGCTGTATTATTTTGTCCAGCTTTTTCATCACTCACTCTCTTTAACAGGTAAAGAATCTATTTCTGTGCGGAAGAACAACCAGGAAATATGCCTCCTTAAAAATGACCTCACCAAAAATATAAATCGGAGGGGCATCAACGAATAAGGATTTAAGAACGAGATACCATCAATAGTAAGTGTTTTGGTTGATGGTTTGAAATCCCTGGGATTTCATAAGTAAATTTGAGTGAAATACTGACTGCGTTTATCCTGTGCGAATGCGCCACATGAAACTCGTCGGGGGATCATTCCTAAATCATATGAGGTCACCAGGTAGCCTAATACCCTAGTCCAGTGTGAATAGGCCATTTGACATGCCAGAGAACACAGAGGGCAACCTGAACGTCATCATAGCGGGAAGGAAGCTCCGTCAACTCCCTGCTCTGTTATACCAAGTTTCACTCTCGTTATTCCCCTAAATGCCAGCTCACGACGACCCAAGAATCGCATCGATCAACCTTTCAGGAATGTCACGGTTTTCCGCACTTACGGTATTTTGTTATGCGTGCACCTTCATCAATAAAATGATCATTCTCAGACTCAATTCGCACGGTTACACTACTGTCATGCTCCTTCGGTTTCCCATCCGCCTTCACTTGCAATCTTTCTACACAATCTTGAAAATAACTTTAGGTTAATCCTGCAGAATCCGATCCAGGATGTTTACATTCACAGGTTCCATTTTCTTTCAAATGCAGCCAAATGAAATGGCAAAAGCTAACGTTACAAAAAGTGAGGTAGTTTAGGCTAACGTTAGCAATTAGCTAGCTATAAACACTACAATACAAATCACCACTGACAACGCCACAACCATAAAAATTTAATACATTTCTCTCTCGCACCCTTTCTATCTCGCTCTAATACAGAAACACAGTAATGGTTGACTTGAAATTGGCAGTGAAGATGATTATATTGCTGGACAGCTGAACTGGTGTACTGAATGGTTAGACATTATGTCAATCATCAGGATGAGAACGCGCACAAGAACACGCATGATTGGAACTCTATTGAATACTTTAGTGAAGCACTGCTTCACGGGTGGGCTCAAAAACGCGTCATAATCCACAATTATACAATCATGTCTTATAAAGTCCCCCATTGATTTCCAATGGTCGAGTGAAACATTCAGACACTGTGCCTCACTGAAGTTCCTTTTAAAAGTCAAAAGGTGGTGCTGTTTTTCACGATACAAGCACAGAACTATATAAGAAGATACAAGGCATATTTTTTAATCTAAGCACTTTTTTTTAGCTTCACAAAGGAAAGTCGAAAGTCGGTGATGATTCGATATTAAAGAAAGCCTATGTTGTGTGTGTGATTGTGTGATATGCATGTTCTTTTTCACCCCTTTCTTTTTGGTGAAGCACTGCTTCACCTGTTGTCTTAGAGAAACCTCCTCTGAGCCAAAGGCTTTGAACGTGTTACTGTTAGTGGTGTAACGGAACGTAGTTGATCCGTGATCCGTACGGATCGCCCCCCACGGTTCGGCACGCATGTGAACCGCGGATTAATTGCAAAATTTAACCATCATAGTGAATTACAGTTTTACTGCCGCTGGTACTTTTAAAAGTATTATACCATGGCTTGGATAAATACTCGATTCTGATTGGCTGGAGGGTGGGCATTTATTTTGTTAAACCGCCCGGCAATGAAGTAGCGCTGGCAACATTTTAATCACCGTTCTAAATTAATACGCCGTCTACGTTATCTGCTGCCAGCGCCATTAGAGTCGACCCTTATATGAATGGTATCCATAGCAACACCAACAGCTGATTAATAAAGCCGGCAAATAACGCTAAATCCACTGATTTGAAAAGTTTGTCTTCGCCAAATATCTTAGTTACAACAACTTTAATCTAGCAAAGACGTTTTGTGGTTAGAGGTGCAGTATTTATTCAGTTTGGAAATATGAACGTAACATAGTAGGGCTTTACCTAATGTAACAAGGTAACGCTGACGTGAGCAACGCTGGTTGCGAATGCGAACAAGTTACTTCACAAAGCACATTAATCTGTATATTAAAAAAAACATTTTATCCAGCGAAATGTCTTAGATATGACACGTTACATCTAACAGTAACAAACTCTGTATCTACAGTAGGCTATTTTTTTCAGATGTTCCCATCTCATGATGCAGATCGTGAAATGCAATTTCCTTAGCCTGGGCTGTTTAAAATAGGCTGCGTGACCAAAGCATTTTTAAAACGCAAGACGGAGAGAGATGGGTAAATTGAGTTGCGGTTTCAATTGTTTTCAGAACTACCAACGAGAGGTTTTTGCATAACTACGGACAAAATAGAACTAGTAACGAGAAATAGAATTGAATGTTGTTTTCATTTAAGACCATGGGCAAAAGTTCCTTGCTTTAAGTGTTTTACAGAATAAATGGAAAGCAAAGATATATTTGTCTCCCTTTTTTTTTTTTGCTGATCCGAAAAATTATCCGATCCGTGACTCAAAACCGTGATACGATCCGAACCGTGAGTTTTGTGATCCGTTGCACCCCTAGTTACTGTAATGTTGGCTAGCTAGCTAGAAAAAAATAACACCCTCTGCTGCACCCCAGGATAGCCAAGAAGATCCATATGAGCAACAGTCGCCTTCGTGAATGTGCAGGCCTACCATTGTTAGCTCAGAGGATGATATTGTTTAACTTTCTTTTCACAGACCCTCCTGTCCAAAACAGGAGGAAAGGATGTGAAGAACACTACAAACAAATTATTGGACAAGTATGGAGATTTTACAGTAAAGTAGTCTACACCATAAGTCATTTAGCTGACAGGCTAGCATTACTGAAGTTTGAAACTACTGTAGTGACACTACTATGTGTTTTTGCAGATTATTCATAAACAAGACGATGATCAAGTTCAACAGGAAGGGTAGCGGTCCCAAGGGTAAGCGCGCCTTCAAGGCCACAAAGGCCTATAGTGGTGAAAGGCAAGTTTGCTCATGCTATATAACCTGCAGTTTGTGATTGCTAGTCCAGTAAAATCCTTTCATTACATAGGTTTATCAGTAATTCTATTGCATCTCGTAATTTGCCTTGGGATAAATTAATCTATCTAATGTTGCAGAGGCGGTCATGAAGTACAACACCAAGGCCACAGAGAAAGATATTAACACAGCCATGGCAGGCACCAGCAAGGTCTGGAGGGGAGGAGGAGGTGGGGTGTTATGAGAAGCACTAGTTTGTGTCCCATGTTTCAATTCTTCTGAAATGTGCTATATTATATTTATATGCGCTATATTTATATGGACATATGTTAACGGGCTGTCAGGGCCTTAATGCATCCTCAATTGTCTTCAATATTTGTGCACTTGCTCTAGGCTGTCAGTGCTCTATCTTTTTTTATTATTTATATTTTATATACAGTCTTGTGAAAAAGTAAGTGCCCTCAAACGGTAGTCAGTTTTTTTGACACATCTGGACACAAGTTTATTTTATTTTAATTTCAACCATATTGATTGATTAAGGTAAACTAATTCAACAAATGATGCTAAAAAAGTAGACTTTGGAATCACTTAAGTGTAGGGACAACAGACTACGTTTCCATTCATTCCACAGGCAACACAAGTGAAACAACACGGTTCCAGTGTGACAGCCGTAGTTATTGTTCCAATTAGGGATGTCAACCGTTAGCCAGATAGCCGTAAAAATAAAAATATCCGAATATGCTTAACGGCTTATCGGTTAATTTTCATAATAATAAAGAAATCCGCATTTTGTCGTTGATGTCATTGGGTTAAATAATGGGGGAGATGTCATTATTTTAAACATACTGGAGGGGGTTGTCAACCGGTTGTCCTATTTCCCCAAGTAGGTTGCTACCAGATCAGAACGGGTGGCGTGAGATTGATTGAGAGAGCTGCTCTACTGTTCCTAACGTTATAGTCAGTATCCACATCAAAATGAAACACACAAACCGTAGCTCAGTTTGGAATAATTTTACAAAGAAGGGGGATGACAAAGTTCAGTGTAAATTGTGCAAAAGGGTGCTCAAGTAAAGGCACGAGCAACATGTTGAATCCTTTCAAATACAGGCACACGTGCGGACCCCAGGAAGACTAGCTGTCATTAAATTGGCAGCGAATGGGGATCCTAATAAAACTAAAACTTAAACTAAAAAACGTGCATCCAAACAGACAAGCTAAGAGATTCCGATTCCCCAGACTGGCTACCTTAAAGCTGGGGACACATTACACAATTCTTTTGCACGATTTGGCAACGATTTGAGGTTGGGCAGAGTCTGTGGTAGTCCAGGGCAGTCCAGGCTAATACAGGCTAGTTGTGCTGTAAAGTCGCAACTGTAATCGTTGTGTGTGTGGGAGTGAAATACTGTAGTCTTGTCTCCTACGATCCCAGTCGGGAAAGCCACGATTTTATCAGAAACGCTTGATTTTATTGGGATTAGTCTTTGCATAATCCTGTGGTTTGTGCTGGCCAAAGACTGAAATCGCTACGGGAATTTTCAATAGCCAATTAAAAGTGAGTTTGCGACAGAGGAAGCAGAGGTGGAAAAATACGGAAGTAAACATCAACGTGCGGATGGCTGAGCCGAATAAACATGTTTTTTGGAATACTACAAATTAGGAGCGATTTGTGGCAGACACATGAGCGTGTCTGTCTGCATAATGTCAACTCTGCAAGTTTCCACAACAATAGTGACAAAGTTGCAATCTGTATGGGCTCCGTGTTTGTTTTGGTTTAAAAATATCGGGGAAAAAAGACATTCTCGCGAGTGCAGGTCTACCACGAGAAATAACGTTCATGCGAGAGAACTGCATCCGTCTGCGTAAATTCTCTGTCTTTTAGATTTGTGCTCCTGAAAAACAGCCATCGTTATGTGTGCTCGCGACACAAGAGACTGAAAATCTAGTTTCAATCACGTCACTTGGAAACACGAGACACTGAGGGTCATAAAACCCTTAAAGTGATCCATCCATATCTACTCCATATCCGGCAGCAGAGTGATGGTTTGAGGCTCGTTTGATACCTCAGACCCTTGATGACTTACAGCAATTTAGCCAACCATGGGTCCCATACTATTCCCGTGTAATTTACAGCTTAATCTAGTCCCACCCCACAATTCCCATAGAGATCCATTCAAATGCAGAGAGGTTATAGTATCGCTTGTTAGAGTACCTGAAAGTAAGATATCAAGAGTCTTCCAAACTTCCAAATTATTATCTAATAATTGGACAATCATTTACACCCAATTTGTGCACCAAACATCAACTTTAATGTATTTGATAGTAAAAGTAGGGGTATACTTACTTTTTCTTCATGCATTTATGTTAATTTCAATTGCTTAAGTGATTCCAAAGTCTACTTTTTTAGCATCATTTTTTAAATTAGTTTACCTTAATCAATCAATATGGTCGAAATTAAAATAAAATAAACCTGTGTCCAGATGTGTCGGAAAAACTGACTACCATTTGAGGGTGTATTTACCTTTTCGCACGCACGCACGCACGCACACACGCACACACATATATTTTATTTCTATTTTTCTTTGTACTGTAATAAAAACATACATTTTGTAATTTTGCAGTCTTCCTGGTAATCCCTCAAGAAATAATTATTTTTAACAAAACCACGTGTGCCACAATTATTGGGTCACAGACATCAGGAAGTCATGGCATGCAAAGGATATGCAACCAAATATTTAAAATGGTTACTTTATTCTATATATACATGCAGGGGTGCCAATAATTGTGGCATACGTGGTTTTGTTAAAATAATTATTTCTTGATGAGGGATTTATTTTTTCTCATAATAAATTTACTTCAATTAAAGGTTGGATTTTTATCATTTTTTCAGTGTGAGAATAAGCTAATTCACCAAACGGTGAATTTTTTATAACCCTTTTTACTCATCTTTACCAGGGGTGCCAATAATAGCGGTGGGCACTGTATTTAACATCTTTTAGACCAGAAAATGCTCACTGGGGTGCAAGGAAAAGAGAAGGGACATTGAGGGAGTCCAACAATATTGAATTTGTCAATATACCTTTTCCTCTGGTAGACACAGGGTACTAAAATAGTCATTTGACATGCTGAAATGTGGTGTTCTTAGCACTGACATGAAATGAAATGTTGTAAGGTGGGTTAATTGTCACCCTCAATGATTTGTGCTTTACATAATATATTTTTACTCTGACGTTAGCCTTTTGGCGCGTATTTGAAAGCTGACAGTATGACGTGACAGGACATGCTGTGATTGGCTACTCTCTTACGTCATTGGCATACGCACCTAGCGCAAATACCGCAAACATCCCTCTTCAAAAAAAATTTCCGCATCGGAGATGTGATGTTAGATGTGTAACGTTTTATGCGTTCGATTCGAAATTGTGCCGGCAAGCTATAATACATAACGTTAGTTTGGTGCATAATAAACTCCTCAAAAAAAATTGGGAAATATGTGTTTGATCATATCTCTGTTATCACTGGGTACGTTTACATGCACAGTAATATCCGATTACTAATAATAATAATAATGCATGGCATTTATATAGCGCCTTTCTCGATACTCAAAGCGCTTTACAATGATGAGGGGGAAACTCACCTCTACCACCACCAATGTGTAGCACCCACCTGGGTGATGCAATGGCAGCCATTTTGCGCCAGTATGCTCACCACACATCAGCTGAGGTGGAGAGGGAGAGAATAATTTTTTTAGCCAATTAAACTGGGGGATGATTAGGTGGCAGATTGAATGAGCCTGGGTTGGGAGTTTAGCCAGGACACCGGGGAAACCCCTACTCTTTACGATAAGTGTCATGGGATCTTTAATGACCAAAGTGAGTCAGGACCTCGGTTTAACGTCTCATCCGAAAGACGGCATCTCCTACAGCACAGTGTCCCCATCACTGCACTGGGGCATTGGGGTTTATTTGACCAGAGGGAAGACTGCCCCCTACTGGCCCAACCAACACCACTTCCACTGCCAGTATTTAACTTATTGCGTTCACATGGACATAAGAAATGTGATTACTCCAAAAGCCGCGTTTACATGATTCTCTCCATAACCGTCTCTGTGGAAAACGTAGCTACTAACTGCTTCCCGTTGTAAGGACAAAAATGATCCGCTATTATTATTATTATAGCTAGCTAGTAATTATTATAGCTACTTATTTATAGCTAATTGCTAGTAGTGGTTGATTTATATTATTGTACTAGCTAGCTTCCCGATCTCTAAATCTGGCGAATTTCCCGAAAATTTCAGTTATTTAATGTGCTAGCCACAAACTAGCTAGTACAAACACAAGCACGTAACACTGAACAATATATTTTCACCGGTGAAATGCAAATTTAATCATACAATTCTGGAAGTGAGATGCTGAAGGAACCCCAGGCATAGCAAATGTTGACGGGTGGAATCATTTTGACGTTACACCGCCTCTTCTGCCTGACATGCGTAGTTTTGAAAAGCCGAAAGAAACCGGAGAAAGGTGTTTACATGCTCCAAAAAATCGAAAGTTTGGCCAAAAAACCAGGGATGTTAATCGGGTTTCGAAAACACGGATTATGACCTTACATTATCGGATAAAGGTGTTTACATGACCATTTCAGTAACCAGAGTATTGCCATAACCGGGTTCAGATCGGAGTATTAGTGTGCATGTAAACGTACCCACTGTATTATTAGCATTGTGTCATTGGAAAGCCTGTTCATTTCCCTTTACAATGATGTCCCATTTGTAAGAATCATACATTTGTGGGATGAGCAGCACAACTGATTATGTGGGTGGGGTCCACCAAGTCAACATGTAAGTCTTGATTTTACTCGTAACGTTAGTGTTAACGACGTTATGTTGGCTAATTAACGTTACCCAAATGTCTAGGTTGTATGTTCACTTCAGTCTTATTATGGATTAAGTCCCATTTAATTTACTACTACTGTAGGCCCTAAGTATATTAGTGTGATTCTCTGCTGAGGTTGAGAGAAAAATGTAAGGTACCAGTTTAAATGTGGTTTAATAATATGCTAAATTAGTTTACACACATTTGCAAGCAAATGCTTTGTTGAGCTCTATAGCCTACTATTCAAACTAATTTAGCATTATTAAACCAAAATTTAAACCAAAACCAAAACTTGCATCTTTGTGTCAACCTAGGCAGAAAATCACTTTGACAGTTGGGACACAGTAGTAGCCTAAATGCCACTAGATTTTTACCTCACTTTATTAGTAAGATAGAGAAAGATATAAATCTACACGAGGAAGCATCAAATAAAAGTAGACCTCATTTAAAAACCGGCATGCATAAATAATACAAGTAAATGCTTTGTTTCAACCCACATTTTTCATTCACATTTTTAGATAAGGTGTACTTTTTTGGCTACTATTATGTCCTAAGTATGTCAGTGTGAGGCATGAGATACCCAGATTGAGACAAAGGTGCAAGGTACCACTTTTTTGTTGTTTAAAAAGATTAAAATTAAGCTTATATATATTCAAATTATACCCGTTTTTTTATTTTATTTAATAAAATACTAAATTAGTTAATTCATTATATGTAAAGATGCTATTCAGTGGACAAAAAATAAAAACAAAAACATTTTTTGGGCTGTCATCATTTTGTTTAGATTGATTTTAGAGAGGAGACATTTTGAATCGTCACTATTGCTAGTTTTACAATAGGCCAGTTTAATGTTAATCTATACTCTGAACAAAGATGGGGATGGGGATGAGGATGGGGATGAGGGGGGGGGGGGGGTTAGGAGTCCTATGCCCCCCCCCCCCCCCCCCCCCCAAAGTTTAAATGAAGCCTACGCCCTTGGCTAGATCAGTGACTTCCGGGTCACTGAGCGGTATCGTTAGTTGGAGAGTGAGAGAGGAGAGGAGCTGAAAAACGCCATTTTGGGCATTTCGTTTGTTTGTTTGTTTATTTGTTTGTTTATTTGTTTGATTGATTGACTTTAATTTAGGAATAAAACGACGTTTGACTTAGGATTTGCGGACATCGGGACTTATTAAATTGGGTATTGTGGGGAGCGGTTGTGAGAATATCGACCGACGGCCTGTATAGGTCCGGAACGATATTTTTACGCTGTTCCTTACACACTCTGACAGGATGGCAGGGAGGGAGACGGATGAGGATGATAATAACAGCATGGAGTCAAGTGGGGAAGATGAGAGGAGGGAGAGTGAGTGGGAAGAGGCGGGGTGTAGTAAAGCCAAGAGGGCGAAAAGTCGCAAAAGAAAGAAAAATACATCTAGCGCAGGTGGATCGGAAAGCGAGGGAAGAGAAGGTGAGGAGAAAGTCCCGAAGACAGGATTAATACATGTAGTGGTAAGATTCGAGGGGGAAGGGGGAGTAAAGAAGTTAGATCCGCTTAAATTAACAAAAATCATTAGGAGGGAAGTTGGGGAAGTAAATCATGCGAGAGTTTTAGGAGATGGAAACTTGTTAATAGGATGTAAGATGGAAGCGCAGGTAGAGAAGGCAAAAAAGATGACTATTATTGGGAAAATCAAAGTGTCCAGGGTTGTAAGAGTTGGAGAACAGAGGTTCAATGGTAGCAAGGGGGTGATCTCTGGGGTTCCCCTCGGTGTTAATATGGGGGAATTAAAGGAAAACTTGAAGGGGAGGAATAGTAATGTGAAAAATGTGAAAAGAATGACAAGGGGAATAGAGAAAAAGGAGACTGAAACCATATTGATAGAGTTTGAGGAAAAGGTGATTCCAAAGGAGGTATATTTTGGATTTATAAAATATAGTGTAAGAGAATACATACCAAAACCTATGAGATGTTTTAACTGTCAGAAATTTGGGCATGTGGCCAAAGTGTGTAAAGAAAAGAGAAGATGCGCTCGGTGTAGTGGGGAGCATGAATATGGGAAATGTGGAGAGGGAGTGAGACCAAAGTGCTGTAATTGTGGAGGTGATCACAGCGTAGCCTATTGGGGATGTAAAATGATGAAAAAAGAGGTGGAAGTACAACAGATAAAGGTGAAGGAAAAAATATCATATGCTGAGGCAGTTAAATTGGCAGGACAGGAAAAACAGAATAAGGAGGGAGGATATAACAAAGAACAAGTGGCAGAAAAAGAACAGCAAGATAAGAAGAAAGCATGGATAGAGAAGAAGAAATTGGTGACCTTTATAGCTGGAGTACTAAATGCAACACATGAGATTAAATCTAAAACTGAAAGGATTCGGGTAATTGTGATAGCTGCAGAACACCATTTGGGTATGATTGGTTTAAAATGGGAAGAAGTAAATGATGAACTCAAGGCACAGTCAAGTCAAGAGACAACGAATGTGGGATGATATTGATAATGTTAATCCTACAATGGAATGCAAGGAGCCTTATTGCTAATGGGCAGGATTTTAAGAAATTTATAGACAGTCGGAGGGAGAAACCGGACATTTTGTGTGTTCAGGAATCATGGCTGAAACCCCACTTAGACTTTGTTATGTATGGGTATGAGGCAGTTAGGCGAGATAGGAAAGAGGGGGGAGGAGGGGGCTGTGTCACGTTTATTAAAAAAGGGACTCCTTATAGAGTACTGGGTATTGGAAAGGAACTGGAGTATGTGGTAGTGGAAGTATGGGTGGGAAGGAAGGAATTAGTGATAGTGAATTATTATAACCCTTGCAAGAAAATAGAATTGAGCAAGCTTGAAGAAATAGAAGGGCAAAATAGAGCAAGTATTGTGTGGTGTGGGGACTTCAATGCACATAACACATTATGGGGGAGTGAGAAAACAGATGTTAATGGCCAGGAAATAGAAGACCTGTTAGATGAGAGAAATTTAGTTTGCTTAAATGATGGAAATAAAACAAGAATAGACATTAACACAGGAAGGGAGTCAACGCTGGATCTTACATTGGTATCAAATAACATTGCTCACATATGCGATTGGAAAGTGTACCAAGAGGGAACTATAGGTAATGACCATTATCCAATTTTAAGTACGATAAACATTAATGCAACAGTGACTGAAATAGACAGGGGAGGAAAATGGGTGTTTGGGAAAGCTGACTGGGAGAAGTTTAAGGAAGTAAGTGAAGAGTGTCTGAGCCAGATTAATGTTGATATGACCATAAAAATCCTGGATAAAGAAATAGAAAAAGGTATTAGAGTAGCTGCAATGAGATCCATCCCTAAGAGTAAAGGCAGAATAAAGAGGAAGGCAGTACCATGGTGGGATGAGAACTGTAAAAAAGCTGTGAGAAACAGAAATAAGTTGTTTAAAATATTGAAAAGAACCCATAACTTTCAACATATGATAGAGTACAAAAAAGCTCAGGCGGTGGTAAGGAGGACAATAAGGCAGGCAAAAAGGACATACTGGAGAAAGTTTTGCGATTCGATTGGGAACACAACCCCAGTAGGAGAGGTGTGGGGGATGATCAGAAAAATGGGAGGGGACAGAAGGGAGTGGAGTTATCCAGTGTTAACAGATGGAAATGAAGTAGCAGTAACTAATAAAGAAAAAGCTGAGTTATTGGCCAACACGTTTGTTAAGGTACACAGTTCAAATAATTTATCGGAGGAGGGAAGAAGGGGCAGGGAGAAAACAAAAGCTGAAAACATGGAGGTTGTAAGGAGAAAGGAAAACACTGGAGATGAACAGAGTGTGCCATTTACTTTGGGGGAGTTAAAAAGGGCGCTGGCTAAAGCTGGTATGACTGCACCAGGGAAGGATGAAATATGTTATGTGATGATAAAGAACTTAAGTGCAGAAAGTCTGAACAAATTGTTATTGCTGTATAACAAGGTGTGGGATGAAGGTAGAATACCTGAGAGTTGGAAGGAGGCAGTCATTGTTCCTATAAGGAAGCCAGGGAAAGATGCAAGCAAACCTACAAACTATAGACCAATTGCATTAACTTCTAACATATGCAAACTGATGGAACGAATGGTAAATGAAAGATTGATATATTCTCTAGAGAAAGAGAATATAATTTCAGGGTGTCAAAGTGGATTTAGGAAAGGGAGGGGTACTTTGGATCCAATAGTATGTCTAGAAGATGAAATAAGGAAAGCGCAAATTAATAAAGAAACAGTAGCAGCAGTTTTCTTTGATGTAGAAAAAGCATATGATATGTTATGGAAGGAGGGGCTGCTGATAAAGTTACATGCAATGGGAATTGGAGGTAAGGTTTTTAACTGGGTAAAGGACTTTTTGAATAAAAGAACCATCCAGGTTAAGGTAGGAGCTGAAATGTCCAATAAATATGAGATTGAAAATGGGACACCGCAGGGGAGTGTGATAAGTCCTATATTATTCTCTATTATGATAAATGACATATTTGGAAATGTATCAGTAAATATGGGAAGATCATTATTTGCAGATGATGGCGCTATGTGGAAAAGAGGTAGAAATTTGAACCACATAATTAGGAAATTACAAGAAGGAATAAATCAAGTTGAGATGTGGGGGAAGAAATGGGCCTTTAAGTTCTCAGTTGAAAAGACTAAAGTAATGTTCTTCACAAGAAAGAGGATTAGAGGAAACACTCATTTAAAAATATATGGAAACAATTTAGAGACAGTAGAATCATTTAGATTCTTAGGAGTGTATTTTGATTCCAGACTAACATGGAGGGAACACATTAAATGTATTATGGATAAATGTAAAAAAGTAATAAATGTGATGAGATGCCTTGTAGGCTTGGATTGGGGAGCTGATGTAGCAGCCTTAAAATATATATATGTAGCACTAATTCGATCAAGGCTGGACTATGGGAGTGTTGTGTATGGATCTGCAGCAAAAACTGCACTTGCAGGATTAGATGTGATCCAGGCCCGGGCTCTCAGATTGTGCATAGGGGCAACAAGAACATCACCTGTGTGTGCCATACAAATTGAGACAGGAGAAATGCCGCTGAATTTACGCAGGAAGCAGCTCAGAGTCAACTACTGGATGAATTTGAAGGGGCATGGAGATAACCACCCAACCAAAAAAGTACTACAGACCTGCTGGGAAAGGGAGGGTACAGTAAAATCAAGTTTTGGTTGGACAGGGGATGCAGCAGCAAGAGACCTGGGAGTGTATGGGATGGAGTTCTGCCCGACGGTGATGTGGCCTCCAACCCCTGTGTGGGAAATGGAGACACTGGTGGTAGATTTAGAGCTGCTTCAAGATAAGGCAAAGAAAAATGTAGATTTAGTACAAGAGTTTTATAGCTATACAGAAAGTAGATACACAGGGTATGTTCAGGTGTTTACGGACGGATCAAAAGATCCAATAACAGACAGCACTGGCTCTGCAGTTGCAGTTCCTAGCCACAGAGTTGCAGTATGCAAAAGGACATCAAACTCCTTAAGTGTATATACTGTGGAGTTGTATGCCATTTGGATGGCTTTAGAGTGGGTTGAGCAAGTCAAACCTCAAAGAGTTCTGATCTGTAGCGACTCAGCATCTGTTCTATACAGCCTAAAGCTAGGCACATCCAAAAAACGACAAGACCTACTATTTGAAGTAATAAGAATGCACTCGAGAGTAATAAGACAAGGCATTGTGATCACATTTATTTGGGTTCCTGCGCACACGGGCATTATGGGTAATGAGAGAGTGGACAACCTAGCCAAACAAGCTGTTAAAAAAGAAAACATAGACACTATAATAAAACTTTCAAAATCAGAAGGAAAGGGTATTGCATGGAAGAAAATTAATGAAGAGTGGCAGCAACAATGGGATCAGGAGTTAAGAGGAAGACAGCTACATGCAATACAGAGTAGAGTGGGCACTGGGAGAAGCAGGGGAGGAAATAGAAGAGAGGAGGCAGTGATGACCAGACTAAGAATAGGACACAGCAACCTGAACGGGACTCTCCACATTATAGGGAAGCACCAAAATGGATTATGTGACCATTGTCAGACACCAGAAACAGTACAACATGTACTTGTTAACTGCAGAAAATACATAATAGAACGTAAGGACATGATGGAGGGAATGGAAAGAGCAGGACTAGCAGGAGGAGATGTAAAGGGCATACTGAAGTGTGGTGAAAGTGGACAAGGCAGGAAATGTTTGATCAGATATCTTAAGAGAACAGGACTAATAGGGAAAATATAGCAAACCGGACAATGTAGGAGTTAACTAACTCCTGAAGATGGCAGTAGTGCAACACTAAGGATGCAAGCTGCCGTAAAACCCCAAAGAAGAAGAAGAAGAAGAAGGCTAGATCAGTGGTTCTTAGCTAGCTACCGGCGTTTTGTTAGCGATTGTTTACGATTCCCGTTGGTGACAGTCGCGCCGATTGTTTTCCCCCCACAGTGGACGTGGTTGACAGAGTGGGAGCCAACTTCAACGTCGTAGCCTAATCACGTTCAGAAAATGATACGAAAATGTAAGCCATTCGTGCTCGCTGGATGTCTAAATTACTTTTGAGCCATTTAGTCCCAAAGTTAGACAGACTAGTGGGCCAATAATTAAACTTGACATGTAGCATAAAGTTTTTTTTTGGAAGGAGGTGCAGTGTTGTTATGGTTTTGAAAGCTCCGCGTTATAGGCTAGCTTTAAATAAACTCAGCCGGTGATTGACAACAGTGTTTCTTAATGCATGGTAGGTTTACTCGATATAATTGCTGACTTACGCAGTTATGGCGAAAGTTCCTTTGCTGTAACATCTGTCCAGAATATAGCTAAACAAGTCAGG
Organism: Synaphobranchus kaupii; assembly: GCA_029718625.1. Classification (NCBI taxonomy): domain Eukaryota; kingdom Metazoa; phylum Chordata; class Actinopteri; order Anguilliformes; family Synaphobranchidae; genus Synaphobranchus; species Synaphobranchus kaupii. Next base: position 11,807,654 of record CM056384.1, on the reverse strand, counting down.
GATTCTTCGCGGTAAGAAGAAATGTTATGACAACGTTAGCTAACTTACCATGAGCAAACCGCAGATACATTCGCTTACACAGGCTAGATAACTAGCTAGCTGAAAAGCTAATGTTGTTGTATCGCGCTATGCTAACGTTAGGTAGCTAACGTTACCTGGCTGGCTTCAAGGTCCGTAGCCTACGTCTTATTAGATGGCCACTTGCTTATCAGTTACTTACATACACGTCTTTATATCCGAAACGCAGAGGCTTCGCTTAATTTAATAAGCAAGTGTGCGAGACAGTTCGTTTCCAGTCTCACAAGATTCTCCGCCTCTTCCTTTCTTGGTGCATAGGTGAAGGGGGTCTCTGCCACAGAACTATATAAGAAGAACTTCTTCTTCTTCTTTGTGTTTTTTGACGGATTGTGATACCAACTTTAGGTGCATACCGCCACCTACCGTACCGGAGTATGTAGAACAGGATTCCAGGAAAAAATGAATATAATTATTTCTTTATTCTATGATATTAACTTAAGTTAATAAATAAAATTATAAGTATAAAGTAAAATTCTATATTCTATTAAACAATCCTGAACCTATTAAGAACTCTATTATCCCTCTCTGTACTTCCCACACCTTATCTCCATTTGTTCCTAATATCCCTTCCAAATCCCAACCTCGTCCAACCTCTCTTACCCTTTGTTGCAAACGCTCCCTTTCATCTTTATATTTTATGCAATGCATTATTATATGTTCAGTGTTTTCAATTATACCACAATGTGCACAACTATGCGAGTTCACTTTACCCAATAAAAATAAAGTTTTATTTAGACCAGTATGGTCAAATCTTAGTCTTGATATGACTACCTCCTCTCTTCTGCTTCGCCCTTTAACACTCTGTGCTCTAACGGACTTTTGTACCCTATAATATGTTCTACCCTTACTGTCCTCGTCCCATTTTTTCTGCCAGCATTCCAATATTTTCTTTTTAATTAATGCTTTACCTTCCCCTATTCCAAATGCTATATTAATTATGTGCCTCATATTTAGCGATCTTTTTGCCATCCTGTCTGCAATTTCATTACCCTCTAATCCCACATGTGCAGGTACCCAACAAAATATTATTTCTATTCCCATTCTCTGCGTTCTAAATAGACATTGAAACATTTCATATACTAGGTCTTCCCTAATTGAGTTCATTGTCTGTAGGCTAAAAAGAACTGCTGCAGAGTCAATACACAGCACCACCCTGTCTGGTCTCACTTCTTCCACCCATTGGAGACTAACAATCACTGCCATCATCTCGGCTGTATATACTGATAATTTATCAGAAATTCTCTTCCCTATATGTATTTTAAATTGTGAGATATATACTCCTATTCCTACATGGTCATTTTGATCTTTTGATCCGTCAGTAAAGATATGTAGGTAATTAGAATATGTGTTTATTATATGCTGGTTTGCACAGTATCCTATTTCATGTTCCGCCCAATTTTTCTTTAGTTCCAGGATACTAAAATCAACTTTAGCTTTAGGGAAGAGCCATGGGGGAACATTACTTATTGGAGTAGGGGAATTGAAATGTATTCCATCTAGGTCATATTCTTCTGATTTGTCTTTTATCTGCCATCCAAAACCTATTCCGTTATGTCTATACTCCCAGCATTCGTTTAGGACACTTTTAGTGGCATTTTCATCCTCACATCCCCTAAGCAGAATCCAGTATGTTAGAGCCAGTTTGTCTCTCCTGAGCTCTAGTGGGATTTCCCCTGATTCTACTAACACGGCATTACATGGTGTTGATCTCATTGCACCGATGCTAAGTTTCAAGGCTTTGCTTTGCATTCTATCAATTTGGTTTAAGTGTGATTTAGCTGCTGCCCCATAAACAAAACACCCATAGTCAATTGCTGATCTCATCAAAGCCCTATATATATCTATTAATGCCTGCTTATCTGCTCCCCATGTATATCCAGATATAGCCCTCATTAAATTTATTACTTTTTTACATTTAGTTTCTAGCTTTTCCACATGTGTCTTCCATGTACATCTCTCATCTACCCAAATTCCCAAATATTTAAATTCCTTTACTTTTTCCATTGGTTGTCCATATAAAAGAAGACACTGTTCTTCTATCTTTTTCTTTCTAGTTATGTACATGTAGCAAGACTTACTTGTTGAGATTTTAAAACCCCAATTGTATGACCATTGCTCTACCTTTAAAATAGCTTTCTTAATCTCTCTCAGCACACTTGTGTTGTCTCTCCCCCTAATCCATATAGCTCCGTCATCTGCATATAATGATGAGCATATCCTTCTGTCAAGATTCATGAATATATCATTAATCATAATGTTAAATAACACCGGACTAATGACGCTTCCTTGTGGAATTCCGTTAACGATATCATACTCATCGGATAACTCTGGTCCTACCTTAACTCTAAACTTTCGTTCTGATAGAAAATCTAGTACCCAGTTGTAAAATCTTCCGCTAATGCCCATTCTATTCATTTGAATTAACAGCCCTTCCCTCCACATAGAATCGTACGCTTTTTCGATGTCAAAGAAAACAATCACCATCAATTCTTTCATTTTAAATGCTTTCTCTATTTCATTGCTAACTTTAACAAGTGCGTCCATGGAAGACCTACCTTTCCTGAATCCATTCTGGTATGATGCAATTAAGCCTCTCCTTTCTAAGAAATAGTTAAGTCTTCGGACCAAAATCTTTTCCATCCATTTGCACAGATGCGAAGTTAAAGCAATGGGTCTATAATTTCCAGCATTATTTGGGTTTTTTACCGGGTTTGCTAAAAGGTAAAATAAGTGCACTCTTCCATCTTTTTGGTAACAATCCTTCTCTCCATATTTTATTGAACAGTTCCAGAATTATTCTCAGTACTTGATCAGGTAATTTACGAAACATAGCGTAACTTAGTTGATCCTGCCCCGTTGCTGTGTATCCAGTGTTATTTATCGCTATTTCTAACTCACTCATAGTCAGCTCAGCATCAAGATTTGTGTCTATATTATTATTTTTTCCCCTAAGTATATTACGATTTTCCCTTATCACTGTCTCTTTTCTCTTTTTATGCAGATCGTCTAAGTGATTCCCACTGTGTACATTAGCAAAGCTCTTACCCAATATATTAGCCTTTTCTTTATCTGTTACAGCTATTGTTTCTCCATCCTCTAAGATTGGGATTTTAGTATATTTCCTTTTGCCACTCATTGTCTTTAACATTTGCCATACATCACCTAGTTTCACTTCTCTGCCTATAGTAGCACAGTATTTCCTCCATGCATTCTTTTTACTGGATTTGATAATTCTACGAGTCAGAGCTTTTTTCTTTTGATAATCCATTAAATTTTCTTGATTCAAGTTAGTCCTTAACACTCGTAATGCTTTATTTCGTTCTCTGATAGCTTTAGTGCATTCTTCATTCCACCATGGTACCGCTTTCCTTTTCCCTGTTATTCTACTCATGGGTATACTCTTTGATGCAGCATTCAAAATTAAGTTAGTCACTATAGAATAGCATTCTTCTATACTACCATTCATTGAAATTGACTTAATTCCCTCTATGCAGTATTCTTGATATTTTTCCCAGTCAGCTTTTTCAAAGCACCATTTTTCTAATACGTACCTTTCTTGGGCATGCATATTAATTCCTATAGAGCAGAAGATTGGATAATGATCACTTCCTATACTAGAACTATCCTCCACGTTCCATTTGCATGAGCATGCTATATTTCTAGATACTAACGTTAGATCTAGACATGATAGGATATTTCTGTATATATCTAATCTTGTTCCTTTTCCATCATTAAGACATACTAATGCTCTTTCTTCTAACAGTTATTCAACTACATTGCCATTATTGTCTGTATGAATACTGCCCCATAAGCTATTATGTGCATTGAAATCACCGCACCAGATTTCTCCTCTACCATGTTCAATTGTACTAAACATTTCAGCACTCAGCTTCTTGCACGGGTTGTAAAAGTTGATTATTTTGAGACTGACACCTGTATTACACACTTCAATAATTACGCGTGCAGATGCACTCACACCTGCCTGCTGCCATTCCTGAGCAAGCTCTGCACTGGTGGTGCCCCGATCCCGCAGCTGAATCAACTTTAGGAGACGGTCCTGGCGCTTGCTGGACTTTCTTGGGCGCCCTGAAGCCTTCTTCACAACAATTGAACCTCTCTCCTTGAAGTTCTTGATGTTCCGATAAATGGTTGATTTAGGTGCAATCTTACTAGCAGCAATACCCTTGCCTGTGAAGCCCTTTTTGCGCAAAGCAATGATGACTGCACGTGTTTCCTTGCAGGTAACCATGGTTAACAGAGGAAGAACAATGATTTCAAGCACCACCCTCCTTTTAAAGCTTACAGTCTGTTATTCTAACTCAATCAGCATGACAGAGTGATCTCCAGCCTTGTCCTCGTCAACACTCTCACCTGTGTTAACGAGAGAAACACTGACATGATGTCAGCTATTCCTTTTGTGGCAGGGCTGAAATGCAGTGTAAATGTTTTTTTTGGGATTAAGTTCATTTTCTTGGCAAAGAGGGACTTTGCAATTAATTGCAATTCATCTGATCACTCTTCATAACATTCTGGAGTATATGCAAATTGCCATCATAAAAACTGAGGCAGCAGACTTTGTGAAAATTAATATTTGTGTCATTCTCAAAACTTTTGGCCACGGCTGTATACTGCCCCATTAGCTATTGTGTGCATTGAAATCACCGCACCAGATTTCTCCTCTACCATGTTCAATTGTATTAAACATTTCAGCACTCAGCTTCTTGCACGGGTTGTAAAAGTTGATTATTTTGAGACTGACACCTGCATTACACACTTCAATAATTACGCATTCTATGTCTGCTGGTGATGGTATTCTTCGGAAGACGACACTATCTTTGACAAATGTAGCACAACCGCCGCCTTGGTTGTCTACCCTGTCATACCGGGCTGAGGTATATCCTGGGATAATAAAATCTAGATGGGGTCGTAACCAGGTTTCTTGTACACATATAATATCCGGTCGTGGTTTTGCGTCAATTATATATTTTTTAAATTCTTGGCCATTTGCAATGAGACTTCTCGCGTTCCATTGTAATAAATGGATCACCATAATAATTTTAATCAATAGTCTGCCCCCCTCCATCTGAGTTTACTTTCAGCATTTTATGTATCTCTTCTGCTTTCAGGTCTTTAATACCCAAAAATTCTTCTGCTGCATTCACCACTGTCTTAATTCTGTCACTTTTCTTCTCTTGCTTGGTAGCCACATTAATTATTTTACAAATGAAGGCTATGAAGCTTGTCTGATCCACTATCAACGAGTCTTCTTTAACCTTGCATTTATGGGCACATTGAGTCTGCTGTACAATCGGATCACTTCTGTCTTCTTGCTGTATTCTAGGTCTGCTTGTTCTCTGGGGTAAAGGCCTAGGCCTACCACTACCTTCTTCACCTCTCCCCACCTCTTCATATGTTACAGTTCTTTGCATTTCTTCATTTACTTTCTTTAAAGCATCTGCATAGGATATATTATTAATCACTTTATATTTCTGTACCTCTTTTGCTTTAATCTGAACGGCACAGCCCCCAAACGCAGCACTATGATCTCCTCCACAGTTGCAACATCGCAGTTTAGCGCCTTTCTCACATTTACCGTAATCATGTTCTCCCCCACATTTTGCACATCTTTGTTTGCCGCGGCACTGTTGGGCTATGTGTCCAATTCTTTGGCATTTATAACAACGAATTGGTTTTGGGATATACTCTCTCACCCTATAGTTGATCCATCCTATTTTGACTTCTTTAGGAAGTGTGCTCTCAAATTGTACCAACATTGACAGACTATCTTTCTTTACTCCATCTTTGTTTGTCTGCAACCTCTTAACTTCTATTATTTCCCACCCTCTAATTTCTTTCTTGACTTCCTCCTCGGTCATTTCTATTGGCACATTTGAAATTACACCTCTCAGTTTAGCTATTATTCCGGGAATATGCGTTGAGATTTGTGTTCCATCAAGTGTATCTAACTTGAGGATTTTGTCTTGTTGATGTTTATTTGTAGCTGAGATAAGGATTTTCCGGTTGTTAAGGAATTTGGCAAATCTAATCTTTCCCATTTCTTTTTCAATTACTTTAGTCATTTTAACTGGGTGAAACTGACCTGTCTCCCTCCCAAACACAATTACGACTTTCCACTCCTTTTCCGTCTCTTGCACTTTTCCCAAATGTCCTGTATTGCCCCGATTATCTTTAACTTTTTTAGCAGCACCCCCTTCTCCTTGACTACCATGATCTGACCAATCTTCTGTTCTACCTTTTCATCTCCTTCAGTTTCTTCCTTTTATTAGACATGGTATACCACTCCATATTTCCCTCTTCACCACCCTCTGAGCTGTCACCCATTCTACACTCACGGTACGGTTGATTGCAATCCGCCTTGCTTCCTGGTTCCCCTAACGCGTGTCTTTCTCTCTCCTACACGATCTGTCTCTACACCAAACAAAATCCGACGGCTTCCTCAATCGAAAATGGCGCCTAAACGCTGTAGTCGAACCGAAATCTCCCGTAGCTCTTGCTTCCGACTTCCTCCTCCTCTGGGGGGAAAGGGTTTGCTGTTACCACATCCTAAGTCAAAAAAAAAACTATAAGAAGAACTAGAAAGGCAACTGCCTTTTCAAAACAGCGCTTTTTCAAGTCGGTAGTATCTGCTGGTCGGAGTAGGGAACGTAAGCATGTTTCTATTGGTCGATCAAATACATTATCCAATCAAAAGCAACCTCCAAAGTCGTAGGTGTATTCCACAGAACAGGGGTGCGTCCATAGCATTAGAGCGTATATAGAACTGGAGAGGCGGGAGGAGCCAGGAGTTGCAGCAACCAATATGGCGTCCAGTGCACCGCACCACTCAGTTTCCCCATAGGCTATAATGGAGAAACTCCTGCCTTTTTTACGTCAAACTAAGCAGTTTACAGTCATATTTTCAACCTAGTTATACCCGTAATACATATAAGAATCAATGCGTGATTTTACTTGACGCGACTCGATAACGAAGTTATAGGGGCGTGTTCGGCTAGAGCCGATTTACGTCATATCTGCGTCGGACTGCATCGGAAACTGTCAGAAAAGTCGGTGCTGTGTCACAACAAATTTGATCCGGGTGCAAAAAAGATCCGGGTGAATATCCAACGTTCTGAAACAGCTGTTAAAACCCTCTGTGACGTACTTGACGTTCTAAAACAGCGTCTGTTGCTATAACGACGTTGCCTGCTCGCTGGGAGCTGTGGATATGAAGATTCTAAGATGACCTAATCATTCCTCTGGTCGATAAATTTTACCCGGGCTGCAGAAATGATCCGGGTGACGTAATTAACGTTCTAAAACAGCTAACCGAAGCTGCCTGCTAGTAGTTAGGTTCTCTGGAGATAAAGATTCCGAGACGACCTATCTAACGTCAACCATTCCTCCGTGTTTATGGGTCATTTTCACGGATAAAACGGGTTCGTTTCAGTACATAACGGCCACACATATTGTCTATATCCTTGACAGGATAGTTATCTGTCGTCATGAATGCGAATGTAATGTTTTTAACTGAGATAAATGTGCGAATTTATCCACGAAAATATAACTAAAAAAAAGTGGGAAAACTTTCAATTCAATTTCAATTTCATTTATTTTGTAGCTATAGCGCTTTTTTACAGAGAACTGTCACAAAGACGCTGTACACAGAAACAGAAGAACTGGGCAAAAACCAGGCCTGAACACCCTCGTACGTGCATTAACCACACTGCCCTGGATTCACTCTGTTAGCTTGCAGCTAACTGTGCTGAATAAAACCCAGAAACCCCTCGCATATTGAACATATGAACCAAAGCCCCAGTAGTAGCCTAGACCGATTAAAAAATCTCTGATATAAACCGAATAGGAATAGAGGAATAGGGCGTCGCTCATTGGTTCAGAATAAACAAACAATAATACAGATAATCGCTGTTCACTTCATCTTGCAGTGGTTTTAATGTTGTGGCTAATTGGTGTATATGTTCCATTGAAAAACAACAGTGGATTATGTCAATGTTCAAAGGGGCTGCACAAAACTTTTTTTTAAAACTGCAGGAGAGCAAGTAATGCACAAATATTGTATTAGTGTTACAGAACAAAAAAGGTGTACATGCTCAAATACCAGAGCCAGTGTTATCAAGATTACCCAACAAAATAAGTTATACAATCTCCTAATTCATATGGAATGGTCATCAGTAGAGTTCCTGTGTTGCTATGCAAAATCGGCACACTCCAGACAGTGCATCCACCACAGCTCAAACCGAAGGGTACGTAATGTATGGACCGGAGAGAGACGACAGAACAGAACTGGAAAATGTCATGGAGCAAAATTTACTTGGGCGAAAGTTAAATATGTGAAAGTTAAAAATGTCTATAGAAAATACTGAGAAAAGTACAAATCTCTCCAAAGTCTACTTAAGTAAATTTAATGGAGTACTTTTAACTCGTTACTCCACCTCTGGGTATATGCATGTATTCTTGTCAATCATATGTTCTTAAGTCTAAGCGAACTGCAATTATGGTCAGCAGCTGTGTTAACCTGAAGATAGTATGTCAGGATTGCTGACCTAAATATTCTGAAACAAACACAATTTCTTTGTAGTGAACTTGCAGTGTGTCATGACTCCATCTTGACAATGAAGCCTTATTACATTAAGTCTGGCTCACAGAGATTGAATGAATAAATTGTATTTTATTTGGTTCAGTTACATATCACAAGAGGAGAGAAACAAAGCAAAAAGGTCTAATTTTGCACTAAATTTGCACAATAGTATATCAGAAGCCAATCAATTCACAATAGGAAATGGCTTAAAGTCTGTAGTAGAACAACAGTTTAGCCAGTAATGTACACAACAGCACAGTAGAGGGTACATAATGTATGTCTTTATCTCTTGAGTCAGATCTAACAAGTGGAATAGAAATGCAGAGCAGTGATGCATTGGCGTCCATGCAGCACTCCTTTTCATTCACCCACCACCAACCATGATGCCTTTAGAGAAAGGACAGAGACGGAAAAAAAGAAAGGAATGAGAAAAATCCCATTCACTTAAGGTTATAATTGTGAAAACGGCCTGTTTTAGTAGAAAGCCCTCTCACCACGGCAAGGTACAGGCTCAAGAGAGGGTTTTTTTTTTTTTGTGTGTGTAATGAATAGTAATGACACCAGTTCTATTTCGACCCTTAGACCCTTCCTTCCTAGTCTTCAATGAACAGTGCTGGGTTGTAGCGGATTACAGTACATGTACAGCAATTAGAACTTTAATCCGTCCAACCAACAACAACAACTAGAACAACAACATTAATAAGGAAACAATGCCCAATTCCAAACAAGCAACCTGTACTTACCTCTATGTATATTAATTTGAGTAAATTTACTGTGGAATTGGGCATTTGCATTTGTTAGTGAGGGCTAAGAGGGAAGGTACGAAAGGCCAGTGAAGAACTGGGACATTTAACAAAATGAATCTATTTCCAATTAATTCCAATAAATTCCAATAAGTGCCAATTGAAAACTATATATATAATTATTACATATTAATAATTAAATTACACACATTTTATCAATAATAAATAAACTGATAAAATTATAAGATTACATGTACAAAATCATGAAATTACACATACACTGTATACATTACATTTTTACTACAGCTAATAAAATGTACAATATAACATTCTGATATTTAAACTGTACATAAACATGTAAACATTATAAAGATGTCTTAATACTTACCATATACATTAAATTAAATACCACTTTACTCTTAACTGAAAACAGAACTCAACACAATGATAATTAACATGTGCAAAAGATAACAGTGCACAACGGACATGTATATACATCTACGTTATTAGCAATGACACAGGATTCATGAAAGGGCCTACCACATTTCCTGCAGTAGACCCACAGAACTATATATTTCTATGAGTAGACCAGAGGATCCTTACCAAACCGGATGGTTCGTCTGCAGAGGCAGTGTACGTCCACCTCAATGGACATTTTACATATACAGTATATTACATTATAAATTGTATAAAACTTTTTTTTTTTTTTTTTTTACCTCAGGAGATGTTGAATAGTAATTAGCTTGGTTCAGTAAATACAAAACTGTACCGGTAACTCTCTGGCACACATACACATACATATATATATATATAATTTATTTATTATTATTATTTATTTTTTACCTCACAGATCTTGAATAGTAATTCTGAGGTAGGCCTACTTACCTCACACTGCGTTTAACCCTCTTCAAACTTCGCGTTGTTCTATTTATTAACATGAGCGACGGTGACTGTCACTGTACCGACCAATCATATAGGGGAACAGAAACGTAATATGAAGTGAAGGTGATAGGGTGGATGTCTTTTCAGTCTAATACATATTCCAGTTCTCAAATCTGACGAAACAGTAATAATGGAGAAAACGTTAATAATAGTTAATAGTTTTGCCGTTAGGGCGCAGCCATGTTTAGTTTTCGTAGTCAGTGACGTCACTGGCATGATACATCTAACGTTCGAGCACCTATTACCGACTGGGTTCGCGGAAAAACAGCAAAACGCAAACTTATTTGCAACCGTAAATAAAATGGGATAAATATCGGTCACACCCCAGACGTCCGCTCGTTGTAGCATTAGCTCCTAGGGGACATGTAGCCTACGATCACCCCCTCGCGATTAGTGGTAGGCTATTTTATCTTCTCAAAAATAGGGTCAATGATCCCATGTATTGTTTCTTCTCAAACGCCTTAATTAAATGGGTTGACCAATTAATAGACGCGTTAAAAATACATTGAAAATGTAATTCAATCATTGCATTTCAGCATTATAATGGAGGTAGCATGATCATTATAATGGAACTTAAGATCATGTTGTAGAAGCCCCTTTCCCACAAAAATGGCAGCATTCATACTCTCAGAGCAAAAAAAATGCCTCGTATTAAAAATTATCACACAATAGCCTGCATATCTTGCACTATTTGAAAATGTTCTTTTCTTAAAAAAACGTAATCTAGATACTAATTTCATTGAGCAATATCGTGTCTGTTTGATTTACCCCTCCCACTCAGTTAAGACAAATTCAACCAAAGAAGTAGGCTAACGTTACTTGACAGTTTTTTTTCAGACCTGCAATTGAGAGCGGTCGATCATAGAGTGTAAATATGGAGAGCTCTGTAGCTAGCTATGTACAGTGACCGTGTGCGTTTTGATTTTTCTCAAAATTTTTCTAATTTTTTTAGGACAAGTCCGAATTCAGCACGTGTTAGCTAACGTAGATTAGGGGGGCTAAACCGGTGAAAATGTATGGGGCGAACAGCCTGCCTTTTCTTTAAAAAAATCATTTCTACAGCCTGGGGCAGTGCAGTAAGACCTTTGGGACCGTTTAAATATTAAATGTTTTCATGCGTCAAATGTTCCAGCAAATAACTTGATGTGACCACCATCATAATGACAAGATGTGATTTACGTATGTAGCCTATCACACACCTTTTAACGTTTGCTCTGATAACTGGATAGTTATTTCCCCCCCCCAGTCAAATGAGTCAATAAGTGTACGTGGTTTGCATCTAATGTCACAAAATATAGATAACCTACTCTTCTGAGGAGTAAAGGGCATAGCTATGCAAGTACTACTGTTATATTTTGGTAAATGGTGCCCTCTCCTGGTGAAATTGGCAATGCAGGCCATAACGCAACGTAGCCTTGACTTAACCTCCATTCACGGTGATAGGGGATAGTAATTGTTTAACTGTTTGACATTAATGGTACAAACACGAATGCACCTTTTTTAAAAAGGACTAGATTACGTTTTTTTAAGAAAAGAACATTTTCAAATAATGCAAGATATGCAGGCTATTGTGTGATAATTTTTAATACGAGGCATTTTTTTTGCTCTGAGAGTATGAATGCTGCCGTTTTTGTGGAAAGGGGCTTCTACAACATGATCTTAAGTTCCATTATAATGATCATGCTACCTCCATTATAATGCTGAAATGCAATGATTGAATTACATTTTCAATGTATTTTTAACGCGTCTATTAATTGGTCAACCCATTTAATTAAGGCGTTTGAGAAGAAACAATACATGGGATCATTGACCTATTTTTGAGAAGATAAAATAGCCTACCACTAATCGCGAGGGGTGATCGTAGGCTACACGTCCCCTAGGAGCTAATGCTACAACGAGCGGACGTCTGGGGTGTGACCGATATTTATCCCATTTTATTTACGGTTGCAAATAAGTTTGCGTTTTGCTGTTTTTCCGCGAACCCAGTCGGTAATAGGTGCTCGAACGTTAGATGTATCATGCCAGTGACGTCACTGACTACGAAAACTAAACATGGCTGCGCCCTAACGGCAAAACGATTAACTATTCTTAACGTTTTCTCCATTATTACTGTTTCGTCAGATTTGAGAACTGGAATATGTATTAGACTGAAAAGACATCCACCCTATCACCTTCACTTCATATTACGTTTCAGTTCCCCTTTAAAGTGGCTGATCATCATGTGGCAGTCCTAAACAACCCATAATAACTTTTGCACCAATGACATTAGGTTTGTTTATTCTGAACCAATGAGCGACGCCCCATTCTCGTAGCTGCCAGTTGGCTACTGCGCTGAAAACCAACCCTGAACAGTGTTTTTGCTAGTGTATAGCAATCTCTCTATGGGCTTTGTTCATATCATAGACCGGTTTATATCAGAGATTTTTTAATCGGTCTAGGCTACTACTGGGGCTTTGGTTCATATTGTGGCGGCCTGGGGGTTGTCAACTGGCCAGCTAGGACCGGGTAGTGAGCCGCTACCCGGTTGAAGTGTAAATACTTGTAAATAGCGTGCTGTGTGTGTTTTAATTGTGTTAGCTTGTTAGCCGTGAATTGTGTTAACGTAACTGTCATTTTTAACTGTCATTCTAGATTTAAACGTAACCGTAAACGTAACTGTAATTTATGTGTGGCTGTGATTGGCTAGGAATTTGTAAGTGTGTTCGCCAATCACAGCCAACTAGTTGAAATATAAGGCAGTACCTGAAGTGATTCCTGGTCAGTCTACGAAGGTGCTTCAACTGTCAACAACGCTGAGCTGGATCCTGGAATAAGCCAACGGCTCTTTTAAGAGCTGGTAAGGTAGCGTGAATAAAACGAAGCTCGGCTAGAGCGATTCGGGTACTGCAAACTGCTGTCTCTCTCCCTCATTCTCCGCGCTCGCTACATTGGTGTCCGGAAGTGGGATGGAACGAGCCCTACTGAGGGAGATGGAGGAACTGGAGCGGACGATCGGCGAGTTGACCCGCAGGAAGGCGAGGAAGGCCGGGGCTATAACTAGCCCCGAGTGGCAGATTCCCGCGGTGCGAGTGTCCAGGCGACCGGACGGCTTCAGCGGCAGACAGGAGGATCCGGCATCGGTAAGCCGCGACGGCACGCTCGCGAAGCCGACAATGCAGCTGAAGCTACCTCGGTTCAACGGAACAGCTTCGCTGGAGTCGTACCTAGCGCAGCTAGAGCTAGCAGCTCAGCTGGCTAGCTGGACGCCGGAGCAGACAGCGGGACACCTGGCACTCGCCCTGGAGGGCCCAGCGCTGGAGGCGATCCTGGACCTGCCGCCGGCGGAGCGACAAAACCTACAGGCTCTGACCGCAGCACTCCAACGGCGGTTCACCCAGCACCGCTCCGCCGAAGCAAGCCGGGAAAAGCTGCTAAGCCGCTACCGCTGTGAGGAGGAGAGCTGGGGAAAAGTGGCGGCCGACGTACAGCGCTACGCCCGCGAGGCCTACCCAGAGTTCGATGCAGCAGCGCAGGAAAAGCTAGCGCTGCATGCATTCCTGCGAGCCCTCACGCCAGAGCGCCTACGTGACCACGTTAGCCTAGCCCAACCGGGTTCCATAAGCGAGGCTTTGAGCATGACAACTCGGGCGGAAGACACCCTAGCTATCCGGCCCACTCCACAACCAACCCGCCAGCACGTCAGGGTGGCCGATGGCGAGGAGGTCTGCTGGACACGCACGCCACTACAACGGCCAGCGAGGCGACAAGGCCGGTGCTACCGGTGCGACGAGCCGGGCCATATCGCTCGCGACTGCCCAGCTCCAGCACCAAAGCCACGGAAGCCCCCGCCGTCGGGAAACGAGGCAGGGACGGCGCAGTGAGGAGAACGCCGCCCCGGGAACCAACCCTCCTCAACCAGGTACACACCCCTGTGCCCAAACCCAGTACGGCCTTACCCGCCCAAGTGGCAAAAATTCCAGCTACCTCTCTGGAGGCTAGCACAAGCGCCTTTACAAAGGCGGCTGAGCATAAGTCCCATCCACGGGTAGGTCGGCTGGGCAAAGCCAGTGGGTTGTACCTCCACTGTTGGCTGGACGGGCAGGCCTGTCGAGCCCTGGTGGACACGGGGGCTACCATCTCCCTTGTCCGGCCAGGAGTACTCCACAACACCGGCGGGCCCCAACTTCCCGGGGCGTGGACGCCCACCGCCACACCGCTGACATCAGTGACGGGGGCAAAGATGGCGATGAGGGGGAAGAAAGAGGTGAAGGTGACGGTGACCGGGCAGGAGGTGTCGCACGAGTTCTGGCTAGCTGACATCGCGGACTCGTGCATCATCGGCCTGGACCTGCTGAAACGCTGGGGAGCCTGCGTTGATGTGTCAAGGGGCAGCATCACTCTTGGCACGGAGACAGTAGCCTTACAGTCCGGCCCGACACGAAAACCGGCCCGACGAGCACGCCACCTAGCCACCACAGCCCGACGAACACGCCACCTAGCCACCACAGCCCGGCCAGCAAGCAAGCTACTCCAGCTAGCCACTGCACCCAAGCCACCGTCACTGACCGCAGTGCCCCAGCCCGACCACTCGCTCGCCCACCACCACCAGCCTGTCCCACAGCAACCGCCTGCCCAGCCCAAACTAGCTCTGCCTGCCGAGACGACAGCAGCTGTCCACGCCCTGTGGCAACGAAGCAGCAGCGGGCTCGACCACCAGCAGCGCCAGCAGCTCAAAAGCCTCCTGGATGGAAACGCAGACCTTTTCGCAGTGCGGGATGAGGACTGTACCCAGACCGAGCTGGTGCAGCACACCATCAACACCGACACAGCTCAACCCATCCGTCTGCGGCCGCACCGGATGTCCCCTGCCAAGCGACTGGTGGCAGAGGAAAAGGTGAAGGAAATGGCAGCTGCTGGTGTTATCGAGCCCTCCGACAGCCCGTGGGCAGCCCCTGCGGTCCTGGTCCAGAAGAAGAGCGGGGAGTGGAGGTTCTGTGTGGACTACAGGCGTCTGAACTTCCTGACCACCAAAGACTCCTACCCACTCCCCCGCATTGACGAGGCCCTGGACCACATCAGCGGGTCGAGCTGGTTCAGTTCGCTGGACCTCCGCAGCGGCTACTGGCAGGTGAGGCTGGCACCCGAAGCGAAGCCTAAGACCGCCTTTACTATTGGGCACGGTCTCTGGCAGTTTCGGGTGATGCCCTTCGGGCTATGCAACGCGCCGGCCACGTTCGAGCGGCTGATGGAGCGGGTGCTAGCGGCCGTCCCTCGCAGTCGCTGTGTCGTGTACTTAGACGACCTCCTGGTACACGCCAGCGACTTCCAGCAGGCCCTCGCTAACCTGACTGATGTGCTAGCTGCAATCCGCCAAGCGGGATTGCGGCTAAACCCAAAGAAGTGCCAGCTCCTCCGGAGGGAGACGGCCTTCCTAGGGCACATCGTCAGCGAGCGGGGCGTAGCCACCGATCCATCTAAGGTGGCTGCTGTGAGGGACTGGCCGGTCCCTGGCAACGTGGGTGAGCTGCGAAGCTTCCTGGGCCTGGCGTCCTATTATAGGCGCTTTGTCCGGGACTTCGCTACCCTGGCTAGCCCCCTCCATCGCTTAACGGATAAGTGCCGGCCGTTTGTGTGGCAGGAGGAGCAATCCATGGCCTTTGACCAGCTCAGGGCGGCCCTCACTGAAGCTCCAGTGTTGGCGTACCCCGACGCCAAGCGACCCTTCATCGTTGACACCGACGCAAGCAACACCGGAGTGGGGGCCGTCCTGTCACAGGAGGATGAAGACGGCGAGCGAGTGGTTGCCTACTACAGCCGGGCCCTGGGGAAGGCGGAACGCAATTACTGCGTCACCAGGCGGGAGCTGCTCGCTGTGGTCAGGGCGTTGCACCACTTCCGGCCGTACCTGCAAGGCAGCCACTTCCTCCTGCGCACCGACCACGCCTCGCTCACCTGGCTCCTAACTTTTAAAGACCCTGAGGGTCAAGTTGCTCGCTGGCTGGAACAACTGCAAGGCTATGACTTCGAAATCCGGCACCGGGCAGGCCGACTTCATGGGAACGCAGACGCTTTATCGCGCCGGCCGTGCGCAGCCCAGGAGTGTCGCTACTGCAGCCGCCAAGAGGAACGGGACCAGGTGAGCCCAGATGTGGCGGTGGTCCAGGCCAGCGGCGACGCGGAGGGGTGGCTGCCGCTGACGCCCATGGAGCTCCGAGAGGCCCAGGAAGCAGACAGCACGCTGGGCAAGGTGAGGAGCTGGCTGGAGGCGGGGCAGCGCCCCGAGCGGTCGGTAGTGTCGGCAGAGAGCCCAGAGGTCAAAAGCTACTACAGCCTGTACAGCAGCCTGGTGCAGCGCGACGGTCTCCTCTACAGACGGTGGGAGGCCCCAGGCCGGGGCAGCGACATCCTGCAGCTGTTGGTACCACGGGCGCTCCGTCCTGATGTCCTCAGGTTGGTCCACGGCTCGGTGGGGGCGGGCCACTTCGGCAACAACAAAACCCTGCACCGGCTGAGGGGGAAGTTTCACTGGCCGGGGTGTCGTCACGACGTCGAGCTCCACGTCCAGTGCTGCGACTCCTGCACGGCACAGAAAGGGCCTAGTCAACGCTCCCGAGCACCCCTGCAACAACACCTGGTGGGGGCACCCATGGAACGGGTGGGGGTGGACGTCCTCGGGCCCTTCCCCGTCACCGACTCCGGCAATCGCTACATTCTGGTAGCGATGGATTACTTCACCAAGTGGCCGGAGGCATTCGCTATCCCAGACCAGAGTGCGGCGACGACGGCGGAGAGGCTCGTGGAGGAGATGTTCACCCGTTTCGGGGCCCCTGCCGAGCTCCACAGTGACCAGGGGCGCAACTTCGAATCCCAGCTGATGGCGGAGGTCTGCAAACGGCTGGGCGTGACAAAGACCCGAACGACGCCACTCCATCCTCAAAGCGACGGCCTCGTCGAGCGATTTAACCGCACGCTAGCTACCCAGCTAGCCATCTTAGCCAGCCAGCACCAGCCGGACTGGGATCGCCACCTGCCATTGGTCCTGTGGGCTTACAGGTCAGCCGTGCAGGAGTCCAGCCAACTCACCCCTGCTGCCCTGATGTTCGGACGGGAGCTCAGGACACCAGTGGACTTGGTGTTCGGGGCTCCGCCTGAGCCTGAAGAACCCAGCCGTACTCGGGAGGAGTACTACCACCGGCTGCGGAACCGCCTCCTCGTCGCTCACGACTTCGCCCGCAAGGCCCAGGCCTCCGCCGGCGTTAAGCAGAAGCGGTGGTACGACACGCGCTGCAGAGGACGGGCCTTTGCAGCAGGAGAGCAGGTCTGGATTTATTGCCCTGAGCGGAAGAAGGGCCTGTCGCCCAAGCTGCGAGCGAGCTGGCGGGGGCCTGGAGAAATTGTGGAACGGCTCTCGGAGGTGGTTTATCGCATCAGGATGCCAGGCCGGGGGCGCCTGGTGGTGCTACATCAAGACCGGCTAGCACCCTACAGGCCCCTGGCAACTCCTGATGCAGCTGAGCCGGAGGTGAGCAGCGACACTGTGCTACCCAGTGAGCCTGAGCCCAGCGACACTCCGCCGAGCGCTACCAGGAGACCTAAACGACACCGGCGGCCCCCAGGCCACTTACGGGACTTTGATGTGAGTTGTGGTTGGACTGCGGGGTCGTCGGAGACTTGTGACCCCTTGGGTGGGGGCAATGTGGCGGCCTGGGGGTTGTCAACTGGCCAGCTAGGACCGGGTAGTGAGCCGCTACCCGGTTGAAGTGTAAATACTTGTAAATAGCGTGCTGTGTGTGTTTTAATTGTGTTAGCTTGTTAGCCGTGAATTGTGTTAACGTAACTGTCATTTTTAACTGTCATTCTAGATTTAAACGTAACCGTAAACGTAACTGTAATTTATGTGTGGCTGTGATTGGCTAGGAATTTGTAAGTGTGTTCGCCAATCACAGCCAACTAGTTGAAATATAAGGCAGTACCTGAAGTGATTCCTGGTCAGTCTACGAAGGTGCTTCAACTGTCAACAACGCTGAGCTGGATCCTGGAATAAGCCAACGGCTCTTTTAAGAGCTGGTAAGGTAGCGTGAATAAAACGAAGCTCGGCTAGAGCGATTCGGGTACTGCAAACTGCTGTCTCTCTCCCTCATTCTCCGCGCTCGTTACAATATGTTCAATATGCGAGGGGTTTCTGGGTTTTATTCAGCACAGTTAGCTGCAAGCTAACAGAGTGAATCCAGGGCAGTGTGGTTAATGCACGTACGAGGGTGTTCAGGCCTGGTTTTTGCCCAGTTCTTCTGTTTCTGTGTACAGCGTCTTTGTGACAGTTCTCTGTAAAAAAGCGCTATAGCTACAAAATAAATGAAATTGAAATTGAAATGAAAGTTTTCCCACTTTTTTTTAAATGACATTTATTTCGTTGTTTTGTAGCTAGTTATATTTTCGTGGATAAATTCGCACATTTATCTCAGTTAAAAACATTATATTCGCATTCATGACGACAGATAACTATCCTGTCAAGGATATAGACGATATGTGTGGCCGTTATGTACTGAAACGAACCCGTTTTATCCGTGAAAATGACCCATAAACACGGAGGAATGGTTGACGTTAGCTAGGTCGTCTCGGAATCTTTATCTCCAGAGAACCTAACTACTAGCAGGCAGCTTCGGTTAGCTGTTTTAGAACGTTAATTACGTCACCCGGATCATTTCTGCAGCCCGGGTAAAATTTATCGACCAGAGGAATGATTAGGTCATCTTAGAATCTTCATATCCACAGCTCCCAGCGAGCAGGCAACGTCGTTATAGCAACAGACGCTGTTTTAGAACGTCAAGTACGTCACAGAGGGTTTTAACAGCTGTTTCAGAACGTTGGATATTCACCCGGATCTTTTTTGAACCCGGATCAAATTTGTTGTGACAGCTGCGTGAACTAAGGCGGAAATGACAACAGGAGCTTAAGCAGGTGCTGTCACAACAAACAGCAAAGCCAATATGTAGTCTAGTTATATCCGATGTAAAGGTAGTGTGATCATTGATCATCTCATCTTTATCCTAATAAAGAACACAATAATGAAGAAAAACACATCATGCTCAGTTTTAATAATGTTTATTTGAAAATTCTGTGTAATGATATATGAAATATGGTCATCACATAGTGCTCCTTATGAATGGACAGAGATAGAAAAAAGAAGTGGCATTTGAGTAATCATTATCAGTCAAAAATGTCAGCCTGTTTTAGTGACAAGCCCTCTCACCACGTCAAGGTACAGGCCAAGAGAGGGTTTTTTTTTTTGGTTTTGTTTAACCCAGCTGTCATGTGGCCCCAAGAATCTTCCTCCTGTCAAGTGTTTGCAATTCTGATGGGCCTAGATAGGTATGGCTATTATTTAGTGCAATAACTCATAAAACATTTTCTGCCTAATTATGTTATCCCTGAAATAATTGTTTAGCCCAGGGGTGGGCAAAACCAGTCCTGGAGGGCCGTATCTGTTTCTGGATTTCAGACTAAGTTCTGCCCTTAATTATTTAATTAGCCCATACATTTACGTTGGATGATATTTTAGCTACATTCTGTGATATGAACAGCAGCTGATGAGTGTTCTTGTGCCTGTATGCATTTTAGTGTTTTATTGTGGTTTAATCTGCGAGTGGATCTGTGTTGTTGTGTATGACTAATTAGCTGATTGAAGCAGGGTAAGTGGTGGCAGCAAAAACCTGCATACACACTGGCCCTCCAGGACTGGAGTTGCCCACCCCTGGTTTAGCCTATATGTGAAACTATATGTAGTGTATAACACAGTGCAATGCTTTTGGGGAAAATATGCGGTGGTGTAATTGTACTCTGATTTTTGTGGAGTCATATCACAATTTAGTAAACCTATATGGAACCATCAGATCCACAAACACTAAAAACAAAAAAATGTCGTAATAAATCCCTACTTACCCTAGATTTTGGAATCTGATATAGTCTGAACAGTTGGAGGAAGGTGCAAAGGACGAGAACGAACTGGGTTAGATATAGCCAATTACAAAGCCAATCAATGGAATTGGTACTATTGTTCACTGTTTATTATAAGTAGGGCCACCAATTTATCTCCACCATGTGACCTGCAGGGATTTAAACCTGGGCCATGTCAGAATCAGTGCACTTGCCTACTATTGAGTATGCCAGTTGAGTATACTTTAAAAAAAAATCTGTTAAGTAAGCCAGGGGTTCTCAAACTTTTTGAGGCCAGGGACCCCTTAAAGGGGGGAACATTTTCCAAGGACCCCCTCATAATCGGAACGCAGATTAAGCATATGTTTAATACCA
The DNA here is from genome assembly GCA_029718625.1 of Synaphobranchus kaupii. Classification (NCBI taxonomy): domain Eukaryota; kingdom Metazoa; phylum Chordata; class Actinopteri; order Anguilliformes; family Synaphobranchidae; genus Synaphobranchus; species Synaphobranchus kaupii. Next base: position 11,787,008 of record CM056384.1, on the reverse strand, counting down.
TTTGTACGCTTAGAAGCCATCGGAACTGTTTGTATTCTAAAACTTTTCAACCTAAACACTTCAGACCTGTTTCATAGTGACAAACAGAAACACATTTCAATTTGAATAATGTTAATACCACTTATATCCTTTTAAAACAGATGTCATTTTATTCAAATTGCATGTTGACTCAACTTGACAAAGCATTATACTTTTCAAGTAATTAATTTTAAAGATTTCAGAAAATGAACAGTAGTATGACTGGCATTGTCATTAATAAATCCAGACACCAAATGACCAGTAGCTGACTTTCAGTATGTGCTTCAACTTTAAAATAATGTACTTATTGCTCCTTATTCAAATTATTGGAAGGAACCTCTGAACAAATCATAACAAAAGTTATCATAACAGTGATACAGAACATATCATAATAAGTAATAAGGCTTATTACTTCAGAACATTTTGGTTGGAATATTTGCATTAGGCTGTCACATTCCCAGCTTGCACAATGCACAGTAACTCAATTGATAAGCTCACCTATTAATGAGATGGGTGAGCCTGTCTCTCACTACACAGTTTCTCCATTCTTGGAGGGATGGATGACAGGCAGACTCTAAGATCATTCTCCACATGCAAACGAGCCCTGTACTTAGTCTTCATTGCAGTCAGAGTGGAGAATGATGACTCACAAAGGTAAGTGGTAGGAAAGGGGAGCAATATTCGCATGGCCTCAGCAGTGAGTTCATGATATTCATGTGAGAGGGAGGGCCAAAAGTCTGCATAAGACACCTGCTGGAATCGGACTTTCAATGTCCTATCACAGGATAAGTCCAACAGCTCCTCTTCTGCTTTGCCAGTAAGGCCACATGCTGTTGCAGCTGGGGCAAACGGATCCCTCACCCAGTCCCAGGCATCAGTGTTCATATCGGAGAAGTACGAGCTGAAGTGCTCACTCAGCGCAGTGAGGTGGGCGGTGGCTACCTCTCTCACTGTAGCCACAGACAGGTCGTTTGTGTGGAGAAACTCAGTCAGTTGGGGGAACATGTCTGTTACTCCGGCTTGTATCCTTCTACTCCATAGCTCTGTTTTCTTCATGTAGGCAGTGATTTTGTCGCTGACTTCCAGGATAGATGCATAGCCTCCTTGGATAGAGAGGTTGAGGCTGTTGAGTGAGTTGAATACATCAGAAAGATAGGCTAATTTTGCAACGCACTCCGGGTCGGAAAAAAACTCTGCGATGTCCGGTTTTTCCTCCCTCATAAACTCTGACATCTCACTGCGCAGCTCAAACACCCATTGCAATACTTTACCACGAGATAGCCATCGCACTTCAGAGTGATATAGCAACGCGTCATGCCCAGCATCCATCTCCCTACAAAGTTGTCCAAACAAACGCGACTGCAGTGCCCTTGACTTCACAAAATTAACTGCTGTCACAACTTTGTTCAAAACAGAGTGAAGGTCTGCTTCCATGCCTTTGGATGCGAGCGCCTGCCGATGCAGCATACAGTGTGTAGCCATTACCTTTGCGTTGACAGCCTTTATCCGTCCAATAACCCCATTTTTTCGTCCGGTCATCGCCGCCGCGCCATCCGTACAAACGGCCACACACTTTTCCCAGCTCAGTCCCGCTTCAGTCATGAAAGCATTCAGCAGTTTGAATATTTCCTCACCCGTTGTTCTGCCAGGCACCTCCTTGCAGAATAGAAAGTCCTCCAAAATCTTACCATCCCATGGATAGCGAACCAAAACAATCAACTGAGCCGCACTGGCTATGTCTGTTGATTCGTCCAATTGAATAGAAAATTGTTCACAGGAACGCAATCTAACCAGCAGCTGTGACTGAATGTCATCGGAGAGATCTTCAATTCTCCTCATCACGGTGTCATTTGAGAGAGGTACGGCTTTCAGTTTATTAGCTGCCTCTGTTCCAAGCATAACTTCGCACATTTCAACCACTGCTGGAAGTATGAGCTCTTCTCCAATTGTGTGTGGCTTCTTACATTTAGCAATCCGTTGAGCTACCAAATAAGAAGCCTTCTGCGCTTTCTCCGAAGTTGTGACCAGCTTCACCATGCGTGTTTTCTGGCGGGTGTATTCCTCACTCTTTCGGCGGAAAAAGTCTTTTGCTTTGCCCTCACACTCTGGGTGCTTTGTTATCAGATGTCGCTTTAGCTTAGCTGGCTTCATTCGCTAGCACCTTAAGACAAATGACACATTTTGGTCTCCCGTCGCTGTTCTCAATAAAACCAAACTCGAGATAACTGTCGTCATATTTTCTTAATTTAGCTGGTTTGGGCTTATCATCGGCGGACTGTCTCATGTATTTCTCCATGCTCGCAGTTGGCTAGCTGGCTAATAAGCTAAGCAGACCAGCGGTTCTTTGCGCCTTCAGTGAAGTGACGCCTGACGTGATGACAGATTGACGTGATGTGTCAAAATAAAAGTTTATATTAGCCCAAACATGGGACAACCCGGGGGTAATGGACGATTTATAGAAAATTATTTCGTGGACCCCCTGACCATGGCTCGCGGACCCCCAGGGGTCCGGGGACCCCACTTTGAGAACCGCTGAAGTAAGCAACAGTTCTGAAAATTGTCTGTGACCCAACAACATCAAAAAAATCTTGATATCTTATTTTCTGGTATTCTTACAAGCGATACTATAACGTCTCTGCATCTGAATGTATAGGAAAATGAGTCAGGAGAAACAACCCTTAAAGTGATCCATCTATATCTACTGCATATCTGGCAGCAGAGTGATGGTTTAAGGCTCGTTTGATACATCAGACCCTTGATGACTTACAGCCATTTAGCCAACCATGTATTCCATACAGTTCCAGCGTAATTTACAGCTAAATCTAGTCCCACTCCCCAATTCCCATAGATACATTCAGATGCATAGACGTTATAGCATCGCTTGTAAGAGTACCAGGGCGGCAGTGTAGTATAATGGGTAAGGAACTGGGCTTGTAACTGAAAGGTTGCAGGTTCAATTCCCAGGTAGGACACTGCCGTTGTACCCTTGAGCAAGGTACTTCACCTGCATTGCTTCAGTATATATCCAGCTGTATAAATGGATACTATGTAAAAAAAAAAAAGTTGTGTACGTCGCTCTGGATAAGAGCGTCTGCTAAATGCCTGTAATGTAATGTAATGTAGTACCAGAAAATAAGATAGCAAGAGTCTTTTGCTATTGTTGTTGGGTCACAGACATCAGGAAGTCATGGCATGCAAAGGATATGCGACCAAATATTAAAAATGATTACTTTATTCTATATATAAATGCAGGGGTGCCAATAATTGTGGCACACCTGGTTTTGTTAAAAATAATTATTTCTTGAGAGATTTTTTTTTCTCATAATGAATTTACTTCAATTAAAGGTTGGATTTTTCTCATTTTTTCACTGTGAGATTAAGCTAATTCACCAAATGGTGAATTTTTTATAACCCTTTTAATGTTTTTAACTGAGATAAATGTGCGAATTTATCCACGAAAATATAACTAGCTACAAAACAACGAAATAAATGTCATTTAAAAAAAAGTGGGAAAACTTTCAATTCAATTTCAATTTCATTTATTTTGTAGCTATAGCGCTTTTTTACAGAGAACTGTCACAAAGACGCTGTACACAGAAACAGAAGAACTGGGCAAAAACCAGGCCTGAACACCCTCGTACGTGCATTAACCACACTGCCCTGGATTCACTCTGTTAGCTTTGTAGGGGGGATGAAATTTGTTGTGACAGCGCCTTCGCAGCGGTGCCACCATAGAAATATATATTAACTAGAAAGGAAACGTGGTCACGTGGTTCCATTCAGCCCTATTCAATTTGGGTTCTTCCGCAATGGCACCGCCGCAAGATGGCTGCCATGGCCCGGAAATAGTATTATTATGAGCTCTGCCATGTATTTCCAATGGTGCGTTGTGAAAGTCAACATAGTGGCCCCAGCGCAATCTAGGTATCAAAAGTTCACAATATTGTAGTCAATAAAAGCAGGCAATCACATTTTACATTTTTCCTGGGTTCAAATTTTTTTTAGCCTACACAGAAAAAAGAGAGCCATGATTTAAAAATACTCATCGGTGAGTGTTTAGTAAGCGCACTGAACTGTGATTGGTTAAGAACATGGTCACGTGGTAATTTTAGTTACGTCACAGGGCAATCACATGAGGAGGCCTATTGGCATTTTCGCCTCAAATCCATTCTCTCAACCTCTATTGAACTCTATGGTTAGCTGACTTGCTATGAGCATTCAGCTAACTGCATCCGTTGCTGTAGCTATATGAAGTTCGCTTACCAGCTATCTTGTGCATAATAATGAAATGGTTTTCAAATGCTTTCGCGTGTGTAATATTTCTAAGGTCATACTTCATATCTCAAGATGGGTGTTGTTAGATTACACTAATTAGTAACACACCCAGTGAATATGTTAGTGTTGAAGTCTGAAAAGCCGCCCGGATAGCAAGACGCTAACGGTAGCGGGTCAACATCGGGTTGGCTACAGAAATGTTGTCCGGCTCCCGGCGTATTATGCTTGTTAATAACGCTAGTTAACAAGACAGTTATTAAAGATTTTTAGTAACTATTCGTGGCTCGTTTATCTGGATTTGCAGTTTTGCTCACGTTAGGCTGAGGTATTTCAACAAGATATCCGTGGCCTATAGCCTAGCCATTAATCTGTCTAACGTTACGATAACACTACAAGATCACCATAGTTCATTCTAACAGTCTAACAATAACAGACATTCCTGAGAAGCTATACCTGGAAAAATAGGCGACAAGTTTCACTGTGGTCGCGATTTCTAATTATTTAGGCTACAGTTACATGGCTACACCACACTAGCTAGCCGCGCAAGGCTGGTTCACGGAAATCTTGAGTCAGGGACCGGTCCGGATGTAATGTAATGTTACCGCTGGAGCTAGGCTACTGCCTAGCCATACCACAGACTAACGTTACGGATTAAACAAAATAAACAAGCAGATGCAATAATCGTTATTTAATTATGTGAACATAATCGTATCATAGACCTATTTAAGATTGTATCTATGTATTTATTGTTTTGCTTTTCACATAATATCGAATGTTCTCACGACATCCACTCTACGGTTAGAGTGGATCTGGGGTAGGCGCTGGACCCAGGAAAGCGTATAAAACTTTGTTTTAATATAAGGGAAAGGTTGGTGGATCCAACATGTCATTAGCTGGTTATATTTTTCGAAATAGCCTATTTTGTCTAACCGCGTGACACAGTAGGCTATGCGGTAAATGTTTGCGAAGAACAGCGAGTGCTCCTCGTTGTCTATAGCCCAGCTAGGCTATAGGACATTGTAGCTTTACATAACATTACATTAAGTTATTGTGGCTGCGTTTACAATTATGTTGCTCTTGTTTAATTATGTAAACATAATCATATAATAGACATATTTAATGTTTTATCTATGTATTTATTGTTTTGGTTTTCACATAACATCGAATGTTCTCACGACATCCACTCTGCGGTTAGAGTGGATCTGGGTAGGCGCTGGACTCAGGAAAGCGTGCTGTAAAGAACTTTGTTTTAATATAAGGGAAAGGTTAGTGGATCCAACATGTCATTAGCTGGTTATATTTTTCGAAATAGTCTATTTTGTCTAACCGCGTGACACAGTAGGCTATGCGGTAAATGTTTGCGAAGAACAGCGAGTGCTCCCCGTTGTCTATAGCCCATCTAGGCTATAGGACATTGTAGCTTTACATAACATTACATTAAGTTATTGTGGCTGCGTTTACTATTATGTTGCTTTTGTATGTGGATTTACACGTGTGCATCCTCTCATCGCTCAAAAGAAATCAACCGGATTGAGGAACTGAAGTTGCGCATCAAAACCAGATACGGTAATGCACTTTTAACAGCGCATAAACGAGTAAGTGTCTTTGCTTACAGACACCCAGGGCTCGAAATTGCGACCGTTTTGGTCGCATATGCTCCCGAAATTTAATCTGTGCGACCTCGAAATATAATTGGGAGCATTTGTGCGAGTGCAAATAATTGTTCTGGTGCGACCTTTTTTTTCCCCCCCAGTCGAACGTCCCTTTCTCTGTACATTCGCTAGTTAGTACACTCAGTATGTGCCTTGTGAGCTGACAGTGACCATTCTAACCAATCAAACGTGAGCTTGACGTTCTTACCTTTAATGCTGATTTTAGATTGGTTAAGATTAGCCTTCAATCACTCCCTTTCACGGCACTCCACTGTTACGTGACACAGAGAGCTAACGCATTAACTAATGTTACCTGAAGACAAAAGTTTATTATCAATTTATTAACGTTACCTAACTAGCTAAATTGGTAACGTTAGCTAGCATTATCGAAAGCTAACAATATGAAGCGAACGATTACGGCATTTTTTAGTAACGTTAACGTTACTAAAAACGTAACAGATGTAGTCGCCGTGGCTGCTGAAACAGTTGGCGATGGCGATGTGGGTGCACCAGCAGCGAAGAAGGCGTACACTTTTCGGAGAGAGTGGCTGAAGGACTTCGAATGGCTTAGGTATGACAAGGGCGCAATGCACTAGCCTGTGGGACGGAGATAGCAGGTAACAGTGCCAGTGGCGGCTCCTGAGCTGAAAATTGGGGGGGCGGAAAATTTACCTTTAAACTGATTATTGGTCTTAATCATTTTTCAATCACTTTCCTTGATTAACAATAGGCTACATCAGCGTTCAATTCACCAATTACTCAATGCCATCAAATGTAGCCAGTTCTCCTCAATTAGGCTATTAGGCAAGTAATACAATTATTTTAACTTGCATCGCAAAATTGTGCAACATTATTATAATTATTATCGTTGTCAACATTATAATTGTGGATACATGTGCCCCCCCCCCCAATTTTCAGCTCAGGAGCCGCCACTGAACAGTGCGTTTGCAGCCAAATTTGAAATCCTGGCCCCAGGATATTGCGTAAAGCCCCAGTGGTGGCCTACCATGCGTTTTTAAGGCTACTTTCACCGTACTGTTATATTGTCGTTTTTTATCAATAAAATAAATAAATATATATTACATATATTGTTGGTGCTCCTAAATTTTTGCTGGTGCTCCTAAATTTTTGCTGGTGCTCCTAACTTTTTGAAGTTGGGAGCACCAGTGCTACCAAGTAAAAAAGTTAATTTCGAGCCCTGCAGACACCCCTAGATGAGTTTTGCTAGTAGGCTACCACTTAGATCCCACGTAAACCTGTACATTTTTCCTTAATGTGACCTTGTCATTTTAATGTGTCTTGTCAGGGTTTGTCTTGTGGATGTGCGTCTTATCCTGTGTTCTCACGTTCAGCCTGCACCTTGATGTGGTGAGTGGGCTTTAAACTGAGACAGGCTGCTGAACTTTGCTGTGTCCTATAACAGACTCATATCGTCTCTACGTTTTTCCCCCCTTATCCAGGACAACGTTGGAGACGGTGATTAAACTTGCTGTGAATGAAACGCAGCATATCGAAGAATAAAAATGTTTCCCTTATTCATGATTCATAATTTTGAATGGTGTACATTTGATTATTTAGTCTTTACAAATGAAAAAAAATAGCAATTTCTCCTTATACCACTGTATGACTTATGCAAACAATGAACCCTTAAATAAAAAAACAAGTTTTATAATTAATTGAAACTTTTTATTACTGTACCATACCAGTTTTGCCAAACCTGAATCATAGCGCGGAGCTTTCAAAACCATAACAGCGCAGAAACCCTGGGGGAAAAAATTAAATATTTTCACGGTAAGAATAATTTTTTTGACAACGTTAGTTTAGCCTGCTTGTCTTCTTCGTCGTCCTGCTTGAGCTAAATTAGCATTAACCACAAATATGCTTTGCTGTTAGGTCTGTTTATTTTCCTGCATCACCCTTGTCATAGTAACTTGTTGAACTGAACCAACCAGGAAAAAATGTATTTACTCACCACAACATAGGCTACACATACAGCGTAGCTATATATATAGGATGTCTATGAACATAGACACAGGCTATATAACATACATTATATATATATATATATATATATATATATATATATATATATATAGTTATCTTAACGCATAGCGGACACTTGTGCCCGTTTATGCGGTCTTAAAGTGCAGTAGTCTATAACGTTGATATTGGAAGGTTATCGTAATAACGTTATGTCCATTGCAGTTTCGAGGGGGTTACGTTAAGATTAGCCAAATGTGTTCTAAAGTATAACTAACGTTATGCTATACCTGGCTTATTTTCTTGTAAATGTGCATTGAGCTACTATTGGTGTATTATCAACAGGCTTTTGTGATAGCATATCCTTTCTAGGCCTCTGGCTGCTACTGCGAGCTAACTTAGCTAACGGTAGCTAACAAAGTTACCTTTCATTTTGCTTTTTTATTCGGTAGCATAACTTTGCAGTCGTCGCTATACATGTATATGGTCGCTAACTAGAGTTACAACGGCAGCCATTACTCTGTAAAAAGGGAGAAAATGACCACCTTCACGTGACAGGTCACGTTGGCCAATCAGAGATAAAACTTTGGGCCGTGGAAACGGTGCCGTTTTGAGAAGGCTTCTGCCTTTCTAGTTAGTATATAGTTCTGTGAGCGGTGCAGCCGCAAAGTTATGCTCCCGAATAAATAAGCAAAATGAAAGGTAACTTTGTTAGCTACCGTTAGCTAAGTTAGCTCGCAGTAGCAGCCGGAGGCCTAGAAAGGACATGCTATCACAAAAGCCTGTTGATAATACACCAATAGTAGCTCCATGCACATTTAAAAGAACATAAGCCAGGCATAGCATAACGTTATACTTTAGAAAATATTTGGCTAATCTTAACGTAACCCCCTCGAAACTGCAATGGACATAACGTTATTACGATAGCCTTCCAATATCAACGTTATAGACTACTGCACTTTAAGACCGCATAAACGGGGCACAAGTGTCCGCTATGCGTTAAGATAAAAATAATAATAATATAATAATGTATGTTATATAGCCTATGTCTATGTTCATAGACATCCTATATATAGCTACGCTGTATGTGCAGCCTACGTTATGTGGTGAGTGAATACATTTTATCCTGGTTACATTGGTTCAGTTCAACAAGTTACTCCTACGACGAGGGTGATGCAGGAAAATAAACAGTCCTAACAGCAAAGCATATTTGTGGTTAATGCTAATTTAGCTCAAGCAGGACGACGAAGAAGACAAGCAGGCTAACCTAATGTTGTAAAAAAAATTCTTACCGTGAAAATATTTAATTTTTTCCCCCAGGGTTTCCGCGCTGTTATGGTTTTGAAAGCTCCGCGCTATGATTCAGGTTTGGCAAAACTGGTATGCAGTAACAACAATGCTATCACATATTTTATAACTCTAGAGATGTATACCTTGCCAAAAATCTATATGAGCATTATTCCCCTCAGATGGTACCGACCAACCCTACTGGCTCACGGACTACTAGGAGTACGAATTATATATTATAATTTTTGACGTAAAAAATTATACCTAACACATGAAAGAGAAAACCTCTGTATCTATCTGTATGGCTGGTGCACAGCAGCCAGCAGGTGGCACGCAATATGCGCACACACGCATTAATTAGGTATAGGGCCGACTAAATGGCCAATTAGTGATTGTGTGCTCCAACGGGTATCAGAACCAGTCCATCTGATTATCAACTCATCATTTGTAGAGTTATTTGCGGTTATTCGCATAGTTATTAGTTGGGCTGCTGTAGGCAGCCCAATTATTGTTCCTACTCATACTTCATATTATTAGTTGGGCTGCTGTAGGCAGCCCAAGTATTGTTCCTACTCATACTTCATATTATTATTAGTTATTAGTTGGGCTGCTGTAGGCAGCCCAAGTATTGTTCCTACTCATACTTCATATTATTATTAGTTAGTTGGGCTGCTGTAGGCAGCCCAAGTATTGTTCCTACTCATACTCCATATTATTATTAGTTGGGCTGCTGTAGGCAGCCCAAGTACTGTTCCTACTCATACTTCATATTATTATTAGTTATTAGTTGGGCTGCTGTAGGCAGCCCAAGTATTGTTCCTACTCATACTTCATATTATTATTAGTTAGTTGGGCTGCTGTAGGCAGCCCAAGTATTGTTCCTACTCATACTTCATATTATTAGTTGGACTGCTGTAGGCAGCCCAAGTATTGTTCCTACTCATACTTCATATTATTATTAGTTGGGCTGCTGTAGGCAGCCCAAGTACTGTTCCAACTCATACTTCATATTATTATTAGTTGGGCTGCTGTAGGCAGCCCAAGTATTGTTCCTACTCATACTTCATATTATTATTAGTTAGTTGGGCTGCTGTAGGCAGCCCAAGTATTGTTCCTACTCATACTTCATATTATTAGTTGGGCTGCTGTAGGCAGCCCAAGTATTGTTCCTACTCATACTTCATATTATTATTAGTTGGGCTGCTGTAGGCAGCCCAAGTATTGTTCCTACTCATACTTCATATTATTATTAGTTAGTTGGGCTGCTGTAGGCAGCCCAAGTATTGTTCCTACTCATACTTCATATTATTAGTTGGGCTGCTGTAGGCAGCCCAAGTATTGTTCCTACTCATACTTCATATTATTATTAGTTGGGCTGCTGTAGGCAGCCCAAGTATTGTTCCTACTCATACTTCATATTATTATTAGTTAGTTGGGCTGCTGTAGGCAGCCCAAGTATTGTTCCTACTCATACTCCATATTATTATTAGTTGGGCTGCTGTAGGCAGCCCAAGTACTGTTCCTACTCATACTTCATATTATTATTAGTTATTAGTTGGGCTGCTGTAGGCAGCCCAAGTATTGTTCCTACTCATACTTCATATTATTATTAGTTGGGCTGCTGTAGGCAGCCCAAGTACTGTTCCAACTCATACTTCATATTATTATTAGTTGGGCTGCTGTAGGCAGCCCAAGTATTGTTCCTACTCATACTTCATATTATTATTAGTTGGGCTGCTGTAGGCAGCCCAAGTATTGTTCCTACTCATACTTCATATTATTATTAGTTAGTTGGGCTGCTGTAGGCAGCCCAAGTATTGTTCCTACTCATACTCCATATTATTATTAGTTAGGCTGCTGTAGGCAGCCCAAGTACTGTTCCTACTCATACTTCATATTATTATTAGTTATTAGTTGGGCTGCTGTAGGCAGCCCAAGTATTGTTCCTACTCATACTTCATATTATTATTAGTTAGTTGGGCTGCTGTAGGCAGCCCAAGTATTGTTCCTACTCATACTTCATATTATTAGTTGGACTGCTGTAGGCAGCCCAAGTATTGTTCCTACTCATACTTCATATTATTATTAGTTGGGCTGCTGTAGGCAGCCCAAGTACTGTTCCAACTCATACTTCATATTATTATTAGTTGGGCTGCTGTAGGCAGCCCAAGTATTGTTCCTACTCATACTTCATATTATTAGTTGGACTGCTGTAGGCAGCCCAAGTATTGTTCCTACTCATACTTCATATTATTATTAGTTGGGCTGCTGTAGGCAGCCCAAGTACTGTTCCAACTCATACTTCATATTATTATTAGTTGGGCTGCTGTAGGCAGCCCAAGTATTGTTCCTACTCATACTTCATATTATTATTATTATTAGTTGGGCTGCTGTAGGCAGCCCAAGTATTGTTCCTACTCATACTTCATATTATTATTAGTTAGTTGGGCTGCTGTAGGCAGCCCAAGTATTGTTCCTACTCATACTTCATATTATTAGTTGGGCTGCTGTAGGCAGCCCAAGTATTGTTCCTACTCATACTTCATATTATTATTAGTTGGGCTGCTGTAGGCAGCCCAAGTATTGTTCCTACTCATACTTCATATTATTATTAGTTGGGCTGCTGTAGGCAGCCCAAGTACTGTTCCTACTCATACTTCATATTATTAGTTGGGCTGCTGTAGGCAGCCCAAGTATTGTTCCTACTCATACTTCATATTATTATTATTATTATTATTATTATTATAGGTATTTTGAGAACGCATCTCCTCCTACATGCTTCCACATAGAACAACCATTCCAACTGTACATTGTAGTGTACTACTCACAGTATGTTGCTATGACTTTATGGATGCATAACATTTATACTTTTTGAGATATAATAGTTTTAAAGTGTAAAAATGGCAGTAATTTAATTTTCTGGCCACTAGGTCTATTCCCTGATTGGCCAATGTGACATATCACGTGACCGTTTCCAGATTCTGCCTATTTTCGCTGTGTAATGGCGGCCATGGAATGTCTTGCCGACCGAGAAATGCTACGCGATATGTGGATACTACACGACCTTACCGAGCGTGAAATGCTACACTATATGTGGATAATACACGAGTGGTAGGTAGATGCACATTTAAAACAAAATAAGACTGCGTCATACTGTAGAAAATAGTATTTGGCTAACCGTAGCGAACTTGTAAGGTGACCTTAAAACGTAGCCAACAGGCTGCCTACAGGCGACCTCATGTCCGAATTGCAGTTTGAACTGAAAACATGCGCTGTACTGTTAACTTTACTGAAAGTCGGTTTATTATCAAGTTGAGTGTATTAGCCTATTAACCATGTAATACTTAAAGCGCATCTCTGGGAAGGCAGTCCGTTTATTCCAAACGCTCTCGCGAGTTCCAGTGACGCACTGAATGTTGTTATTGAAATCACAGCGTAGTCTAAAAATAGAAAAAACACCCGCCAAATGCCTGTTTTTTATCTGTCTTCCCTGCATTGTAACGTTAGGCTAATAGTATTAAGCAACACCCAGGTTAAAACAGACATCTAGATGTTTTTTCACATGATATTTTGTTTACTGTAGCCTCATTCCAGAATCGCGATGTCTCCACATAGAGGTACGTAACCTCAATATAGGCAACTGTATGAGAAATGCTACGCTATATGTATGCTACGCTGTATGTAGATAATACACGAGTGGTAGGTAGATGCACATTTAAAACAAAATAAGACTGCGTCATACTCCTTTTTTCGCTTTGTAATAGCGGCTATGGAATGTCTTACCGACCGAGAAATGCTACGCGATATGTGGGTAATACACGAGTGGTAGGTAGATGCACATTTAAAAAATAAATAAGACTGCGTCATACTGTAGAAAATAATATTTGGCCTAGCCTATTAATCAGGTAATACTTAATGCGCATCTCTGGGAAGCCAGTCCGGTTTGATTCCAAACGCTCGCGAGTCATGCAGTGAATGTTGGTATTTATATCACAGCCTAGTCTGTTTTAAAAAGAAAAAACACTTGGCTATATGACCGTGTTTTCTCTGTCTTGCCTGCATTGTAACGTTAGTGTAATAGTATTAAGCAACACCCAGGTTAAAACCGACATCTAGATGTTTTTTCACGTGATATTTTGTTTACTGTAGGTTTGTTCCAGAATCGCGATGTGCCCGATGTCTGCACAGAGCTACGTAACCTCAATATAGGCTACTGTAGCTATAGCCTATACTGTTATAATCTGAAAGAATTAATGGCAGCATCTGACGTAGGCTATTTCACAACCATTTATCTAGATGCGTGAAACGAATTGCTGTGTCGTATTAACGGACATATCCCATTGTTCATAATATCGCAGTGTAACATCTGAAATCAAATGTAGCCAAAATGCGTCATTTGGAAACGTATGCTTGTATGAATCCATGAATGCACATTTATATACTGAAATGGTAGCTGCCATACTTATTTAGGCCTATGTTTAATCGTGTTCTTTTAAACAACGTGTGCGAGGAAAAAGCCTAATTGACGCTGCTTCTTCCCCGTCTCTAAAATGAGATCTCCACCATGGGACACGAGACTGCAAAATCTAACTGGACCACCAGAGGGCACCAAATACAAGGGAATGGACGGGAGCATAAAAGAAGCACGCAAGGATCCACTCTCAATACATTGACGTTAACAGACATGTGCACACATGACCTGAAGTTGTAGCTACAGCCGAACTTGCAATTACTTTAGTAATTGCACCTTCTCTTGTTATTAGTTGGGCTGCTGTAGGCAGCCCAAGTACTGTTCTTACTCATACTTCATATTATTATTATTATTAGTTGGGCTGCTGTAGGCAGCCCAAGTACTGTTCTTACTCATACTTCATATTATTAGTTGGGCTGCTGTAGGCAGCCCAAGTATTGTTCCTACTCATACTTCATATTATTAGTTGGGCTGCTGTAGGCAGCCCAAGTACTGTTCTTACTCATACTTCATATTATTAGTTGGGCTGCTGTAGGCAGCCCAAGTACTGTTCCTACTCATACTTCATATTATTATTATTATTATTATTAGTTGGGCTGCTGTAGGCAGCCCAAGTACTGTTCCTACTCATACTTCATATTATTATTATTATTATTATTATTATTATAGGTATTTTGAGAACGCATCTCCTCCTACATACTTCCACATAGAACAACCATTCCAACTGTACATTTTAGCGTACTACTCGTAGTATGTTGCTATGACTTTATGGATGCATAACATTTATACTTTTAGAGATATTATACTTTTAAGACGTAAAAATGCCAGTAATTGCATGTCCTGGCCACTAGGTCTATTCCCTGATTGGCCAATGTGACATGTCACGTGACCGTTTGCATTCCCTGCCTTTTTTCGCTTTGTAATGGCGGCCATGGAAGGTCTTACCGACCGACAAATGCTGCGCGATATGTGGATACTACACGACCTTATCGAGCGAGAAATGCTACACTATATGTGGATAATACACGACTGGTAGGTAGATGCGCATTTAAAACAAATTAAGACTGCCTCATACTGTAGAAAATAATATTTGGGTAACCGTAGTGAACTTGTAAGGTAACCTTCGAACGTAGCATACAGGCTGCCTCCTGTCCGAATTGCATTTTGAACTGAAAACATGCGCTGTAGCCTACTGTTAACTTTACTGAAAGTCGGTTTATTATCAAGTTGAGTGTATTAGCCTATTAACCATGTAATACTTAAAGCGCATCTCTGGGAAGGCAGTCCGTTTATTCCAAACGCTCTCGCGAGTTCCAGTGACGCACTGAATGTTGTTATTGAAATCACAGCGTAGTCTAAAAATAGAAAAAGCACCCGCCAAATGCCTGTTTTTTATCTGTCTTGCCTGCATTGTAACGTTAGGCTAATAGTATTAAGCAACACTCAGGTTAAAACAGACATCTAGATGTTTTTTCACATGATATTTTGTTTACTGTAGCCTCATTCCAGAATCGCGATGTCTCCACATAGAGGTACGTAAGCTCAATATTGGCAACTGTATGAGAAATGCTACGCTATATGTGTGCTACGCTGTATGTAGATAATACACGAGTGGTAGGTACATGCACATTTAAAACAAAATAAGACTGCGTCATACTGTAGAAAATAGTATTTGGCTAACCGTAGCGAACTTGTAAGGTAATCTTACAACGTAGCCTACAAGGCTACCTTTTGTCCGGATTGCAGTTTGAACACCGGTCTGAAAACGTGCTGTTCTGTTTGGTAACATTCATGTATTTACTGTAAGGCGGTTTATTATCAAGTCGAGTAGTCTATGTGGTGTATTAGTCTATTAATCATGTAATACTTAAAGCCCATCTCTGGGAAGGCGGTCCGTTTATTCCAAACGCTCGTTCCAGTGACGCACTGAATGTTGTTATTGAAATCACAGCGTAGTCTGTAAAAATACAAAAGACACTTGGCTATATGACCGTGTTTGTGCATTGTAACGTTAGCCTAATAGTATTAAGCAACACCCAGGTTAAAACAGACATCTAGATGTTTTTCCACATGATATTTTGTTTACTGTAGCCTCATTCGAGAATCGCGATGTCTCCACATAGAGGTACGTAACCTCAATATAGGCAACTGTATTGCAGTTGGAACATATGTACTGTAAGTATGTTTGTTAACATTCATGTATTTACTGTAAGGCGGTTTATTATCAAGTCGAGTAGTCTATGTGGTGTATTAGTCTATTAATCATCTAATACTTAAAACGCATCTCTGGGAAGGCGGTCCGTTTATTCCAAACGCTCGTTCCAGTGACGCACTGAATGTTGTTATTGAAATCACAGCGTAGTCTGTAAAAATACAAAAGACACTTGGCTATATGACCGTGTTTGTGCATTGTAACGTTAGCCTAATAGTATTAAGCATCTTGTCATGCAGGTGCGCATTCAGAGTTAACAGCAAATCGTATTTGTGCTTGATGCTAATGCTGCATTTCCAACGAGGAATTGTCGGATTTGCTTTGTAGTCGCGTCAATGACCTTCAATATGCACTTATTGTAGGCTACTTCGCTTTGGAGTCTGAAACAAATCCACTGTTAACGTTAATGTTTGTTAACATTCCTGTATTTACTGTAAGGCGGTTTATTATCAAGTCCAGTGTATTAGCCTATTAATCAGGTAATACTTAAAAGCGCATCTCTGGGAAGCCAGTCCGGTTTGATTTCAAACGCTCGCGAGTCATGCAGTGAATGTTGGTATTTATATCACAGCCTAGTCGGTAACAAAAAAAAAAACACTCTGCTACATGACCGTGTTTTATCACTCTTGCCTGCATTGTAACGTTAGTGTAATAGTATTAAGCAACACCCAGGTTAAAACCGACATTTAGATGTTTTTTCACGTGATATTTTGTTTACTGTAGGTTTGTTCCAGAATCGCGATGTGCCCGATGTCTGCACAGAGCTACGTAACCTCAATATAGGCTACTGTAGCTATAGCCTATACTGTTATAATCTGAAAGAATTAATGGCAGCATCTGACGTAGGCTATTTCACAACCATTTCTCTAGATGCGTGAAACGAATGGCTGTGTCGTATTAACGGACATATCCCATTGTTCATAATATCGCAGTGTAACATTGAAATCAAATGTAGCCAAAATGCGTCATTTGGAAACGTATGCTTGTATAAATCCATGAATGCACATTTATATACTGAAATGGTAGCTGCCATACTTATTTAGGCCTATGTTTAATCGTGTTCTTTTAAACAACGTGTGCGAGGAAAAAGTCTAATTAACGCTGCTTCTTCACCGTCTCTAAAATGAGATCTCCACCATGGAACACGAGAGACTGCAAAATCTAACTGGACCACCAGAGGGCACCAAATACAAGGGAATGGACGGGAGCATAAAAGAAGCGCGCAAGGATCCACTGTCAATACATTGACGGTAACAGACATGTGCACATATGACCTGAAGTTGTAGCTACAGCCCAACTTGCAATTACTTTAGTAATTGCACCTTCTCTAGTTAGTTGGGCTGCTGTAGGCAGCCCAAGTACTGTTCTTACTCATACTTCATATTATTATTATTATTATTATTATTATTATTATAGGTATTTTGAGAACGCATCTCCTCCTACATGCTTCCACATAGAACAACCATTCCAACTGTACATTGTAGCGTACTACTCACAGTATGTTGCTATGACTTTATGGATGCATAACATTTATACTTTTTGAGATATAATAGTTTTAAAACGTAAAAATGTCCATATACTTAACATGGGAATAGTAATTTCATGTCCTGGCCACTAGGTCGAGAGACTGCAAAATCTAACTGGACCACCAGAGGGCACCAAATACAAGGGAATGGACGGGAGCATAAAAGAAGCACAAGAATCCACTCTCAATACATTGACGTTAACAGACATGTGCACACATGACCTGAAGTTGTAGCTACAGCCCAACTTGCAATTACTTTAGTAATTGCACCTTTTCTAGTTATTATTATTATTATTATTATAGGTATTTTGAGAACGCATCTCCTCCTACATACTTCCACATAGAACAACCATTCCAACTGTACATTTTAGCGTACTACTCGTAGTATGTTGCTATGACTTTATGGATGCATAACATTTATACTTTTAGAGATATTATACTTTTAAGACGTAAAAATGCCAGTAATTGCATGTCCTGGCCACTAGGTCTATTCCCTGATTGGCCAATGTGACATGTCACGTGACCGTTTGCATTCCCTGCCTTTTTTCGCTTTGTAATGGCGGCCATGGAAGGTCTTACCGACCGACAAATGCTGCGCGATATGTGGATACTACACGACCTTACCGAGCGAGAAATGCTACACTATATGTGGATAATACACGACTGGTAGGTAGATGCGCATTTAAAACAAATTAAGACTGCCTCATACTGTAGAAAATAATATTTGGGTAACCGTAGTGAACTTGTAAGGTAACCTTCGAACGTAGCATACAGGCTGCCTCCTGTCCGAATTGCAGTTTGAACTGAAAACATGCGCTGTAGCCTACTGTTAACTTTACTGAAAGTCGGTTTATTATCAAGTTGAGTGTATTAGCCTATTAACCATGTAATACTTAAAGCGCATCTCTGGGAAGGCAGTCCGTTTATTCCAAACGCTCTCGCGAGTTCCAGTGACGCACTGAATGTTGTTATTGAAATCACAGCGTAGTCTAAAAATAGAAAAAGCACCCGCCAAATGCCTGTTTTTTATCTGTCTTGCCTGCATTGTAACGTTAGGCTAATAGTATTAAGCAACACTCAGGTTAAAACAGACATCTAGATGTTTTTTCACATGATATTTTGTTTACTGTAGCCTCATTCCAGAATCGCGATGTCTCCACATAGAGGTACGTAAGCTCAATATTGGCAACTGTATGAGAAATGCTACGCTATATGTGTGCTACGCTGTATGTAGATAATACACGAGTGGTAGGTACATGCACATTTAAAACAAAATAAGACTGCGTCATACTGTAGAAAATAGTATTTGGCTAACCGTAGCGAACTTGTAAGGTAATCTTACAACGTAGCCTACAAGGCTACCTTTTGTCCGGATTGCAGTTTGAACACCGGTCTGAAAACGTGCTGTTCTGTTTGGTAACATTCATGTATTTACTGTAAGGCGGTTTATTATCAAGTCGAGTAGTCTATGTGGTGTATTAGTCTATTAATCATGTAATACTTAAAGCCCATCTCTGGGAAGGCGGTCCGTTTATTCCAAACGCTCGTTCCAGTGACGCACTGAATGTTGTTATTGAAATCACAGCGTAGTCTGTAAAAATACAAAAGACACTTGGCTATATGACCGTGTTTGTGCATTGTAACGTTAGCCTAATAGTATTAAGCAACACCCAGGTTAAAACAGACATCTAGATGTTTTTCCACATGATATTTTGTTTACTGTAGCCTCATTCGAGAATCGCGATGTCTCCACATAGAGGTACGTAACCTCAATATAGGCAACTGTATTGCAGTTGGAACATATGTACTGTAAGTATGTTTGTTAACATTCATGTATTTACTGTAAGGCGGTTTATTATCAAGTCGAGTAGTCTATGTGGTGTATTAGTCTATTAATCATCTAATACTTAAAACGCATCTCTGGGAAGGCGGTCCGTTTATTCCAAACGCTCGTTCCACTGACGCACTGAATGTTGTTATTGAAATCACAGCGTAGTCTGTAAAAATACAAAAGACACTTGGCTATATGACCGTGTTTGTGCATTGTAACGTTAGCCTAATAGTATTAAGCATCTTGTCATGCAGGTGCGCATTCAGAGTTAACAGCAAATCGTATTTGTGCTTGATGCTAATGCTGCATTTCCAACTAGGAATTGTCGGATTTGCTTTGTAGTCGCGTCAATGACCTTCAATATGCACTTATTGTAGGCTACTTCGCTTTGGAGTCTGAAACAAATCCACTGTTAACGTTAATGTTTGTTAACATTCCTGTATTTACTGTAAGGCGGTTTATTATCAAGTCCAGTGTATTAGCCTATTAATCAGGTAATACTTAAAAGCGCATCTCTGGGAAGCCAGTCCGGTTTGATTTCAAACGCTCGCGAGTCATGCAGTGAATGTTGGTATTTATATCACAGCCTAGTCGGTAACAAAAAAAAAAAACACTCTGCTACATGACCGTGTTTTATCACTCTTGCCTGCATTGTAACGTTAGTGTAATAGTATTAAGCAACACCCAGGTTAAAACCGACATCTAGATGTTTTTTCACGTGATATTTTGTTTACTGTAGGTTTGTTCCAGAATCGCGATGTGCCCGATGTCTGCACAGAGCTACGTAACCTCAATATAGGCTACTGTAGCTATAGCCTATACTGTTATAATCTGAAAGAATTAATGGCAGCATCTGACGTAGGCTATTTCACAACCATTTCTCTAGATGCGTGAAACGAATGGCTGTGTCGTATTAACGGACATATCCCATTGTTCATAATATCGCAGTGTAACATCTGAAATCAAATGTAGCCAAAATGCGTCATTTGGAAACGTATGCTTGTATAAATCCATGAATGCACATTTATATACTGAAATGGTAGCTGCCATACTTATTTAGGCCTATGTTTAATCGTGTTCTTTTAAACAACGTGTGCGAGGAAAAAGTCTAATTAACGCTGCTTCTTCACCGTCTCTAAAATGAGATCTCCACCATGGAACACGAGAGACTGCAAAATCTAACTGGACCACCAGAGGGCACCAAATACAAGGGAATGGACGGGAGCATAAAAGAAGCGCGCAAGGATCCACTGTCAATACATTGACGGTAACAGACATGTGCACACATGACCTGAAGTTGTAGCTACAGCCCAACTTGCAATTACTTTAGTAATTGCACCTTCTCTAGTTATTATTATTATTATTATTATTATTATAGGTATTTTGAGAACGCATCTCCTCCTACATGCTTCCACATAGAACAACCATTCCAACTGTACATTGTAGCATACTACTCACAGTATGTTGCTATGACTTTATGGATGCATAACATTTATACTTTTTGAGATATAATAGTTTTAAAACGTAAAAATGTCCATATACTTAACATGGGAATAGTAATTTCATGTCCTGGCCACTAGGTCGAGAGACTGCAAAATCTAACTGGACCACCAGAGGGCACCAAATACAAGGGAATGGACGGGAGCATAAAAGAAGCACAAGAATCCACTCTCAATACATTGACGTTAACAGACATGTGCACACATGACCTGAAGTTGTAGCTACAGCCCAACTTGCAATTACTTTAGTAATTGCACCTTTTCTAGTTAGTTGGGCTGCTGTAGGCAGCCCAAGTACTGTTCCTACTCATACTTCATATTATTATTATTATTATTATTATTATTATTATAGGTATTTTGAGAACGCATCTCCTCCTACATACTTCCACATAGAACAACCATTCCAACTGTACATTTTAGCGTACTACTCGTAGTATGTTGCTATGACTTTATGGATGCATAACATTTATACTTTTAGAGATATTATACTTTTAAGACGTAAAAATGCCAGTAATTGCATGTCCTGGCCACTAGGTCTATTCCCTGATTGGCCAATGTGACATGTCACGTGACCGTTTGCATTCCCTGCCTTTTTTCGCTTTGTAATGGCGGCCATGGAAGGTCTTACCGACCGACAAATGCTGCGCGATATGTGGATACTACACGACCTTACCGAGCGAGAAATGCTACACTATATGTGGATAATACACGACTGGTAGGTAGATGCGCATTTAAAACAAATTAAGACTGCCTCATACTGTAGAAAATAATATTTGGGTAACCGTAGTGAACTTGTAAGGTAACCTTCGAACGTAGCATACAGGCTGCCTCCTGTCCGAATTGCAGTTTGAACTGAAAACATGCGCTGTAGCCTACTGTTAACTTTACTGAAAGTCGGTTTATTATCAAGTTGAGTGTATTAGCCTATTAACCATGTAATACTTAAAGCGCATCTCTGGGAAGGCAGTCCGTTTATTCCAAACGCTCTCGCGAGTTCCAGTGACGCACTGAATGTTGTTATTGAAATCACAGCGTAGTCTAAAAATAGAAAAAGCACCCGCCAAATGCCTGTTTTTTATCTGTCTTGCCTGCATTGTAACGTTAGGCTAATAGTATTAAGCAACACTCAGGTTAAAACAGACATCTAGATGTTTTTTCACATGATATTTTGTTTACTGTAGCCTCATTCCAGAATCGCGATGTCTCCACATAGAGGTACGTAAGCTCAATATTGGCAACTGTATGAGAAATGCTACGCTATATGTGTGCTACGCTGTATGTAGATAATACACGAGTGGTAGGTACATGCACATTTAAAACAAAATAAGACTGCGTCATACTGTAGAAAATAGTATTTGGCTAACCGTAGCGAAGGTAAGATAATCTTACAACGTAGCCTACAAGGCTACCTTTTGTCCGGATTGCAGTTTGAACACCGGTCTGAAAACGTGCTGTTCTGTTTGGTAACATTCATGTATTTACTGTAAGGCGGTTTATTATCAAGTCGAGTAGTCTATGTGGTGTATTAGTCTATTAATCATGTAATACTTAAAGCCCATCTCTGGGAAGGCGGTCCGTTTATTCCAAACGCTCGTTCCAGTGACGCACTGAATGTTGTTATTGAAATCACAGCGTAGTCTGTAAAAATACAAAAGACACTTGGCTATATGACCGTGTTTGTGCATTGTAACGTTAGCCTAATAGTATTAAGCAACACCCAGGTTAAAACAGACATCTAGATGTTTTTCCACATGATATTTTGTTTA